>VDFB02362777.1:98442-220786 GCA_007258455.2 Sequoia sempervirens | reverse complement strand
AAACCCTTATTACTATGCAATCGAAGAAGGCATACTAGTCTCCCCAATTATGGTTCACCTTGCCTCTCGGGCTCTTTTCCTTTGGTCTCAAAAATCTCTACACCTCAGAGGATAAATTGTGATCATATGAATAGCCTAGCAACTTCATCAGTGGTTTAACAAAATATTCTTCAAAATATAAATAGTGAGACCTCTCACATCGACTATCCCATAGTGCAGTCCACATCTATATAGGTTTAAAGTTTCCATCTTTATCTGTGTCTTTGATTCTTAATTATTTACCCCATACATTTCTAGCATGTCCCTCATATAAAATTAAATGCATTAACAAGGAATAGTGTTTGAAATCTATGCAATCACTATTTTTTTTAATTCTTTCAAGCCCTTGATTTAGGGCATTCACCAAATAGTTTGCATAGTTGAATGACCTAGCATCTTTGCTTTGTATATCAGCTACTAGAACCATCGGTGCAATAGACATAAGTGGTGGAATCTCAATTACGAAGACTTGACCAGCTAAGTAGTAGGTATATTGGAAGTATTCTTCAAACAAATCTATATGAAATGTAGGGTTTTCATTGTTCAAAAATTTTCTGAGTTGACCTTGCTCATTCTTAGGTTTGTGCAAAGCTAGCTTCCATCTCTTGTAACTAGTATCCATGCAACGTACGGTATTCTATCAAAAGTCTCTAATGGTGAATGGCAAGTTCATGGGAACTTCTAACTAAAATACATTAGAGATCAAGTCTTGGGAGATAACAAGCATATCAACCCCATTTGGTGATTGGATAGTTCTTTTCTTGGAATTATACCGACTGGCCAGATATTTCACCAATTCTATGTTGATGAACACGTTTGGCACCACAAGTCTTCCTAAGTTCAGTCTCCATGGGTTACAAATTGGTTGAAATCTGAATTGTTTTCTATAGTGATACATAAAAAGATCATAGCCCCAATGTGGCATCCAAACATCCCCAAGACCCCTATGTTTATATAACAATTTACTTGCTTGAACACTTCTTTTGGGTCTTGGCCCTGGCCTCAGACATTGATCTATCAAGTCTTGGTTTAAATTCCTCTTTTTAGTTTTTTGTTTCTTTGCCTTAGGTTTTTCCACATTTTCTTCCATTGCAAACTCTGAAAAAATGCAACTTTCTAGCTAAGAGTGGAGTACTTATGTGAATTTTTGCTTCTCTTGGCTTCACTGCATGAGAGCTCTAAGTTCTATCCTTTCTACTTCTACCCTTAGCGTAGCCTTTCTGGTTTCTGCAAATTGTATGATTAATTTGTGGTGCAATTTACCTCTATGCTAGCTCATTAATATACCACCTGCTTCAGTCTTATCATTGGGGAGAGCATTTATGTTAAATATCCTGACGATGCTTTTGATGCCACATTAGCTAGTAGTAATCATTCATTGCTATATCGTTGGGACCTTGGTTCATTTTCCACCAATGACCACCTTCTCCACCGATAAGTGTTTTTCTTTTGGTCTATCGGTAAGACATCAAACAATGTTACCCCGATGCATCCCAACCTCACCGATAAGTGTTAGACTTTGACACCCCATGATTATATTAGGCTATCAGGGGAGCTTCATCATTCATTATGTCGATGCACTAGAGTTGTGGCAATGGAAGGATATTATGCCAATGTAAGGATATGAATTGCCCCTATCAGGCTATCGGTGGGGTGGTGATGGGAGTTCCACTAACAAAGTATTGTTAGCCTGATGGTATCAAAGGACTTCAATGGATTTCATGAATGTGATTATTTGGGTATGTTGGTTACAAAAATGGATTTTTTACATGAACCTTAGTAATTTGTCTAGATTGTGAAATTGAGTCAAATGGTGAGATTTTGTAAGGACTAGGAGATAAATGAATAGATGCTAATGCAAATATGTGGGATTATTTTTTTTAGTCCCAACACAGGTCTTTTGACATTTTTTTTTCTTATATTTATTGTGTGATGCATGATCTTTATATTTCTTTGTTATTTTGTGCATGCATGTGCCATGTTTAGGCTTAATAGTGGGTTATTAACCTCTCACATGAGCTAATATGTTGGTGATCTAGGTTTTCTAAACAAAAGTCCCCCCGATAAAGTAAAGTCCCCCCTATAAAGTAAATTTCCCCCAATAGAATAATATGTAATAATATTTAATTGAGAGAGTATAATATTTCTTATAGGGATGTATTGTCTATGCATTGATGGATATTCATATCTTGTTTCAAAGCTCCCATTTTGGAACAAGCAGGAAGGATGTTGGCAATGGTTGTAGAATTTGGCTTTACAACTGCAAATTGTATTCACTTGAAAGTTTTTAAAGTCTTTCCACCAAATTCATTTTGTGCATATCTATTGTAGAAGTCCTTAAGCTATATGAAAAAGGTGTCTATACAATTTGAGATCAATTGATAAACTAAGACATGTAATGTTGATTTGATTTACATTTTACTTAAGATATAATCTCGCTGAGATGTTGAATTTCTTAGTTCAATAATTGGGATTCTCAATTATCTTGTATACCCAAAGTGTATGTGATAGAAAGAAATTAGGTAGTCATGTCGATTAGTTTGACAATTTAAATGATCTTGAGTTCATAAGTACATAGTGATAAGTTTTGACAAATAATATAATTTCTTATTGTATTTATCATAGAAACAAAGACATCTTTTGATTGTAACAGAGGATGTAGAGAGTGAAGCATTGGCTACTTTGATATTTGAAATTGATGATTTTTTTACTAAATTGATAATGTTTGAAGTTTCTTTTTCTTTCTTAGATGTTGAGTCTAATTAATAAGTTTAATGTTGTGTTGCAACTTGCAGGTGAGTATGTTGATATGATAAAGGCTAGCATTGTCGATCCTCTAAAAGTTATCAAAATTGCATTAGTTGATGCAAAAAGGTAAAACTATTTATCTTTATTATAATTTGTGGAACTTCAACTACAATATCTATTAAAAATGTAATTCCAAATATGCTTTTGATGGATGTTATATCTAATTCCGATACATTCACTATATCTAGTGCCTAAGTTTAGGGTGCCATAGTTGGAAAAGGAAAATAAAATGTTTGAATTTTATATATCCTCTATATTATTTGACTTTTCTGAGTTTTTGATGTGCAAATTTTGAAACCTTATTTTCAGGCTACAGGTCCAAATTGGAGAAGTGAAAGGTCATGAATACCAACAAGGAAGATTTTGGAGGAGCCAAAACCAATAGCAGTAGAAAAGTTGTGGATTTGCAAGGGGATTAAATGGGTCAAACCCCTATAGGAGGTCGCTTCCCTTCCAAAAGGACTGTAGTTAAGGGGAAAATAGTATAAGTATATGAAAATAGGAGAATTTTGTTTATATAGTGTCTATAAGTTCTACAGAGTCATTAAGACATTGAATGTAACTAATAAGGCTTAATGAAGTAAATTTTTAGAGTGGTTTTTTCTCCACTCATAAATACTGTGTTGTGGCTCCTCTTGATTTGTAATCTATTTGAGTTTGTGTTTGATCAATCATATTTGTTCAAGCATTTTAGTCTTCATTTCATGGTGTTTTTTAACATTTGAATGATACTTGAATTTTATATGCATAAATTTGTGAGGATTAATTAAGTTAGATTTGATTTGTAATGACTAAATATATGACTAAATACATGACTAAATTAATGGCTAAATACATGACTAAATTAATGATTAAATATATGACTAAATTAATGAGTAAATATATGACTAAAGTAATGACTAAATAAATGACCAATTAACAATAATCAATTACTAAATTAATGACTAAATATATGACTAAAAAAATCACTACCATGACTAAATAAATGAGTAAAATAGTTTAGTCATAAATTTGGTGGTGTTATAAATGACTACAAATAAACCACTAAAATAATCACATGACTAAAATTAATGACCAAATATATGACTAAATCAATGACTAAATCAATGACCAAATCAATGGCCAAATTAATGATTAAAATCAATGACTAAATAAATGACTAAAATTGTTTAGTCATAAATTTAGTGGTGTTATAAATGACTACAAATAAACCACTAATAGTCACGTGACTAAAGTTAGTCATTTATATGCAATTTTTAGTAGTTTATTTAGTCATATATTGATGTTTGTGTACTAGTGTATTCCTAATTAGTGCTTTTGTTTGATTATTGCGTTGAAATAAAGATTATCAAAATTAAAGCCTTGGAGTAATTAAAATAAAATCTTTTATAAAACTGAAGTATTAATTAAATAAAATATTATCAAAGTATTTATTTGATTTTACTAAATTAAAATTTATGGCTTAAAATGAAATATTTAAATAAATATATTAAACTATGAGATTGTGTAAACAAATTATATGCAAGATTAAATTAATAAACTAAATATTTTAATTGTGTGATCTTTTGTGTGCAAATATTGAGTGTGGGAAATAATAAAATAAAATAATTAATTTCCAGAGGGAATGGAGTAACTAGCAATAAAGAAGAGTAAATAAATTAGTTAGAGTTAACTGAGAGAGGGGCTTTTTGGTTATTTTTGAAGAAACTAATCTTGCTTCTCTCGGTCGTGAACATTCTCTGTCTGGTTCTTGAATTTTTTTCTTGGAAGTTTAGAAGCTTTGGAGATTGGTATTTTTGGAGTGCTGTGGATTTTAGAAGGTTAGAAGCTGGAATTGGAGTAGTAGGTTGAGATTGAGATTTGCATCAAATTAGAACTTGGGAGACAAAAGAAAAAAACCAGGTTCTTGCTAAACAAAATTCCAAATTGTAGGAAATAGAAATAGAATCTTTGTCCTGTTGAAACAAAATCACTCTTAATAATTTCTAGGAATGCCTATTCTATAATTGCCATTCAACTATGAAATCTTAATTCTATTGGGAAATTTTTTCCTTTCTTGTTGCTTGTTTAATATTTTTCCCAATTCATTTTCAATGGAACAAGCATTTCATCTACAATAGTAAATACATTCTAGTTCATTAATCTGGTGTGAGATTGATCTTTTCTTGCTTTCCTTCGAAGGTTTTTGATTGTAACCAAATAGATATTGTCTGAAGCTGGAAATTGTGAATTTTCCCCTGCCTTCATCCTATTCTTAGCATTTAAATTCCTTGTCTTGAGGTATAATATCTCAGCAAACCACTTGAAATGCTTAATACCTTTGTAGATTCCTCACCCATCTTTGGGTATACTTGGGCTAATTTTGTGGGAACTGGGTTGTGCTCCTGCCAATTTATTAGTTCATATATTCTAAGCTTTGTTCCATCACTAATTATTTCTTGCCTTTATTCTGTATACCTCACTTAGCTAGCGCTAGTATGAGGATTTTTTATTCTTAATTAGCATTCTTAGATCGCTAACCCCATACTAGGTTCACATTCTTTTTGAATGTTTTAGTTATCCTCTGTTCTCCCTAGTTTGGTGCTTTGCAAATTTGGATGATCTTCAGTTGCGTTGACAGAACTGTGGTTCCATCTCATTTTGAACTATCATTCTTTAAGATTTCCACCATTGCCTTATTCTTAACATCCAATTAAGTTAAGAATTGTATCGTAGCCTCCAACCAAGTATCATGCACTGTAAACTATAATTAATTTATTTCAAAGTTTTGTCTCAATGAATGGATAATTGATAACAATATTCTTTGAAAGTTACTTCATATGCGTTGGTCAATCAATATGCGTCTTTCTCATCGCCGCCTCTATTGTGAGAATTATGTTTAGTCTAGTTTTACTCAATAAGCCTCCAATTGTCAATGGCATGTATCAAATCGAATGCATTAGGCTCAATTATAAGTGACGGATAAATGATATTTATAGCCATCGAATTAAATCCATACTATGTATTTTTCAAAATCCCTTATTTGGTAATTGAAACATAAAATAATTCTCATTATATTCGACAAAGATTGAATACTACTGGTCGTCGATTATTTATCTGTATATCAACATATATTTATTTAAAATTCTATAGATCTGAGTTGATGAAATTAGAAATTAAGACTCTGTTATGTGTTTTATATGAGCGAAATTTAATAGAAGCTACGTAAGATTTATTTGATTATGGAAATCTACATACATATATATATCAGTATAAACTTCTATTGGAATTATTCTATATTTTGTGTGCTAAAATAGAGTCGTGCTTTGATAATATGAAATATGTGAAATGGCATATATAGATATGTATATATATACATATGTACATATATATATGTATATATATATGTATATGTATATATATATAATACTTGTTCATGTTATAATGGTTATATGTAAGTAATTATATGTTTGTGTAAATAAGAGTAATGAGATCGGTGTGAAAATATTGTTGTTTAGATTATTAAATAATCTTTAAAGTGTTATGAATGAAACTAAGAAAGATTTATATATGAGTTTTGATTTGTATAAATAGAAGGTTAGATACATGGAGTAATGGATTGTTCTTGTTGAAGTTGGATGCTTTGAAAATGTAATGGTTGCATTGTAAACTTATTTTGCATGCTTTGATTATGTCCTTGAATTGAGTCATTGTATGAAAAAACTTTGTGAATAATGGAAATGGGATATTTGTGAGTTTTGTTCAATGTTTAAATTCTTGGTGTATTAGGAGTCTTCCAGAGGCTAGGGAAAAATTCTCTTCTTGATGAATTTTTGATAAATCTTGATGATGGATGGTTTGTGTTGAATGTGTTTATGATGATCATTAGCCTTGCGCAGTATATTCTCCAATGTGATTGGAACTTGTGTGTGGGAAGGGTTACGACTCGCCTTGTTATTTATGTTAATTAGATTTTGTGATTGTGCAAGTTGGATTTTCTCTTTTGATAACTAAGGGTCTCCTAGTTGCTAGTAGGGGAGTGGCTCCCAATGAGGTTCAGTGCACAAAGTGGCACTAGGGTAACCCATGTGGGAGTTTTGTAAATAAGAGATAACATAAAATGAACTAAGGGGTTGGGTAGTAATCACACTAATCAAGATATGTGAATGCCTCACTCATGGCTCAAGTGCTTGTCTAGGCTTGAGATGAGTTGGGAAGGCCTGGTTGCAAAGACCATCTTCCTTATCCTCATGAAAGGAAGATTGGTTCTACATGTGTCACTCTATGGGGCCTGCGGCTAGTAGGAGACTACCAGGGTAACCATAGATGGAGGGCGACGGCTAGTGATAGACTTTCAGGGTAACCCATGTGAGGAACATACGATGACACTCCCTCCTATGACAACCTAGTGTTCCCTTGTTTCTTGTCTCTCTTAATGTTGTGTGCCTCTGGAAGTGGTGAACTGTCATTTGATTTTGTATTGTACTTGTTCATTGATGTCATGTTAGCCCTTGTGTTGTCTAATGTCTCTTGACTAATTGTGGTGGTGGGTTCCTTTCGCTATCTCCTAGCGTGCGGGGGGTGGACCTTAGGGTTCCACATGATCAAGTGGAATGTTCCTTGTACTCCATTGGATTCTCTCACTTGGTTTTTGTTCATGGTGAATACTCCTAGATATGAAGACTTTTGCACTTAATTCAATTCATGTGGATTATCTTTCATGTATTATATCATAATCTATTGTACTATGCATTATTCTCCTGATGTATTATCCTCACCTATTTTCTAGGAGACTTTTTGGTTCAAGATGTAATAATGTAATGATGTATCATTATAATTATTGTAAAATCTCTCTTGTAATGATGAATGTAATTGATATTATTTTCAATTTAATGAATATTGATGTTGTTATATGGTTAACATAAAATGGATAGTTTCATATTAGTTGATCTTGTAAATGTGATGATGAAACAAAATTCATACTGTTGTTAGAATTAATTTAATGAAATGATTTATAGTTCTTGCTAGTTTTGTTAGTGGGAAATCAAGTAGCGTAGTCACGGACCTGTTGACGTCCCAAATGGCACAGCAACACTGCTAAACAGAAAAATTGCTTCTCTATTTCTCCTGAAAGAGAAAGATGATCACATGGATACCTTAGCTCCCAAGGTCTTTGTAGTTGGGTCTCAATTGTGCTGATGTCCCTCAGTGGTCAATGTAACAGTAATATTCAAGGGGCCTACTGGTGTTGAGCTTTTGGACTATTATGGGTTGAACATGAATTTAAATCTACTCTAACCAGGGTTTTCAAAGAAATAGAAAAAAAATGGATCAGGGCTTTGGGATAGAAAAAAATAATAATTCATCCGAATTAACCAGACCTGCTGCCTTTCAAGGAATTCCTAACTAAACTGTAGAACGAAACTAACCTGTGACTAACACACAGTTTCCTTCATTCACAGTGTTGATTTCAACAACAGATTGCAAGTTACAATTTTAAATAAAACCAAAATCAAATTTCATTCCCTGAAAGCTTCCCAAATCAAATGATTAACTCAAAACAAACACCACTTTGAAACACAATCTGAAGTAGATTAAAATCTGGTTGCTTCTACTACCCATGAGACAGATAAGCAAAATTTACAAAGCTAGCACAATCACCAGTGTACAGATAATTTGTGGCTCCAAATTGTTTCCATTTACTCTAAGAAAACTAAAAAGTACATTAGTCTATTCAGAATTTAACTCCTAGCTACCAGTTCTACTCCTACCACTTTCTAACCTAGAAGTGCTTCAAAAGTTATCCCCCTTATTTTACAAAGAGGCAAGAAAAATCCTTATATACATAATGTACAAACTAGAATGTGTTGTCCCCCGCTTTAGGGTTTTACAAAATATCTGCACCTGGGAGAGTCAATCGCAAGAGGGTCGGTGTCCAGACTTTTTGCAGAAAGACAGTTGTGCATTCAACGTGAATCCTCGCTATCTTATGTTGGTGAAGATTGTCTCCTGAGGTGCACTGTAGATCTTTTGCAGCTACCACACTTATTTCTGGCCTCTGTGTCTATTTTTGACCTCCAGCGGAGCTGCCTCGAGTGCCCCAAAATATCACCATTAATGTCAAGCTACCTCTGTTAGCAAACCTCATAGCTGTCCCTTTGTAGCATGGCTTCATCTTCTTGATCACTCGGCGCTCCTTCCTCCCCAGATCCGCCTTCCTGCAAGCTCGTCGGTGTAGCACGGGCCATTCGATGAGAGGTTCTGGAGAGCCATAGAGATCATACTAATCTCGTAAAGACCCTTGACAAGACTACTTCCTCATTGGCTAGACGATATGGCGAAAACACGCTCTCACTGTGAACTCTAGTTCTGTCAGTGGGCCCCTCTCTTCAGTCAGCTTTTGTTTCATTTTGGCGTAACCTTCTTCCTTCGCCAAGACCTTTTGGTGAACGTATAATCCTTGGCCGAGCTCATCTTTTGTTTCGTCAAGACTTTGTCCGATCGGCAGGACATCCTAACGAACCTACTGCATTTGTTCCAAGTCTTCCTGAGCTCTTTTTGTTCTCTTTGGGCTTCGGTGTGACCTTCGCCTTTCGGCTAGATGATGTGCTGAATTCATCCATTTTTGGCGACGCCTTATGTCGGGGAGACTCCTCTTTAGTTAAACCGACATGCATTTCTTTCATTCCCCCCGCGTCACCGAGACTCCCACACTTCGCCAAGACCTCTTGGCGCGTCCGCTTCCTCTTTGCGAGCTCTTCCGCACTGGCAAGACCCCCTTCATTCGGTGAGACTTATGCCGATCGAAGCTTCCTTCGCTGAACCCTGTTGTCGCAGGACATTTTGTGGTCTTAACGATAGACCACCCCCCTTGTGCCCAGACGGCGAGACCAAATGTACTCGATGAGACCCTCTGTGGTCGCCCAGACCTTATGGCGAAGATACTCTACTTTGGCGAAGGCCCATTCTATTTCGGTGAAACTCTCCTGAGTCGGTGAGACCTTCCACCGAGCTCAAAACTCCTGCCAAGATCCTCAACACACATCATCACACACATAATTTGACCCCTGGAAAATGAGATCTTCATTAAAACAAAACATTAAAATCATGCTTCTTACGAAAAGAAACCTAACCCCAGTGGAGGCAGAGCTAACACGGGCATGGGAAGCAAAATGTAAACAAGTCCCGGTGGAACCGGGACCGGGGCAAAACACAACCCAAAAACGACATTCTGGTCCCTCAAAACAGGCGGGGGTGGGGTCAAAAGAAAACCAGAACCGGGGCCAGAGTCGGGGAGGGAATTAGCCAGGGAAATAACCAATACTTCCCAAGTTCATACCTCGACCTGGCTCCGCACCCGCGAGGAAACCCAAAAATGCAAAGGATGGAAACAAAACACCGGCGGAGCCGAAGCAGAGCGACGAACAAGGCAGAATCGGGGTTGGAACGAAAATCTAAACTAGAAACTTATCCAAGTTTCAGGTTTAGATTCTGTTCTAAACCCGCCTCTGACGCCATCCGAAAAGAGGAAAAGAAAGCAACAAAAAATGAAGAAAAAGGGGGGGTAGGACAACCAACACGACGAAGTAAAAAGAAACAAAGCGAAAAGAACAAGGCAAGCAAAAGGACACAAACAGACACGTAAGGGAGAAAAAAAACAAAGCGGCGGGACCAGGGCCCGGGAAGGAACAAAAATGGAGCTTGGAAAAAGTTCCAAGTTCGGAAGCCATTCCGGTTCCGGGTCCGCCAAAACAAACAAACAAAACAAAGGGAAACAAAATACCAAAGGCTGCAAAAGGAAACACCTAAGGCATAGGACACAAAATGACCAAGACCAACAAAACAGAAAAAAAAAAAAGGGCGGGGTCGGACCTAGGATCTGAACCAAAATGAGGAATTCTAAGAAAGTTCAACATTCCAAACCCGGACCCGAACCCGACTCTGACAAAGAACAAAAGAAAAGAAAACCAAGGTCTATCAGAACTAGAACCGAGGCCGGAACAAGACCTGAACTTAGACAGAAATCCCAAGTCCGGTATTGGTCTCGGTTCCGCCTCTGACAGATCTTGGAAAGGAAAACGCCTAAGGCAGAAAACCAAAGGCGAAAAAGGAAAAGACAAAGGGGGACCCACTTTGATCCAGATCAAAGCGGGGCTGTTATGCAAGGCATAACAAATGGTGACTTGGCTGGGAAAATGGTTTAACCATTTTCATTAATCTAAAAGATTCAGCTACCCAAAACTCTTGGTTCATGAACGGGACAACTCCAGTTGGGTCAGTTATAACAAGCAAGGTAGAGCTAGAATCTCAAATGTAAGTCAATCAACGACAACCCCCTAAATCTATGTGTGTGTTTGATTGTGCATCATTCTCTTATGAAGTTTTCCTCATCTTTTGGACAATAATGTGCAGATTTGAGCTACATGAGTTGATTTCCTTTGTGCAATGATATCCTGGGCATTGCTCCGCTGCCAGTCAGGCGTCCATAGCCCCGACGGAGATACCTCTAGTTCTCTCACAGCATTGCTCTACTGCCAGTCAGGCGTCCATAGCCCCGGTAGAGATACTGGAATCACCCATTCATATTGACTCCTTCTTTTGATAATTCTTTTCTTTTCTTTTGGAGTTTCAGATATTTCATTTAATTCTCTTTTTCTTTTCAATATGTCAAATGTTTAACATCTGATCTGGGTTGAAAACTACCATGGACCTCATAACAAGCGCTTGGGAGATCAAATTTTTCACTCAAATCTTACAACACCATAGTCCTAGGACAAATGTACCATTACAAGAGGAGATGATCTTTAATTATTTGTGACAGATTCAGGGGAGCTGATGAGAGTTACTTACTTGGCACCTTGTTTTAAAACTTTCCACAACTTTTGTTGAAAACGAGCATGAAACAACGAATTGAGGACAAAATCTTCCAATTAGAGAACCTGAAAATATCTAAACCACTTCTCTCCTAATGACCAAAGCATGCTTTAGATAACAACCACCAATTCAAAATGGAAAGAAATAGATCAACCCCAAAGAACCAAACCAAAAACAAAAACAAAGAACAAAGGAAACGAAAGGAAAGAACAGGAAGAAAAGCAAATAAACAACAAACTATTTACAAACAAGAGCCACATTATTTACAAACAGAGAAACAACTATCTACAAGCAGAACAAAAGGAACAGGTAAGGAAAAATAAGAGAATAAAAGAAAACTAACTAAACTAAAAAAAATAAAACTAACTAATCCTATCCCTAAACTAACTCCAAAGCTGAGCTTTGCTAACACAAGACTGTAAAAATTTGCACATTGTCTTGACTGATTTTTCATTATGTGCAACAATCTCAACTTACTAGGCACAGTTCTAAGCCTAGCAAATTTATCTTTATACTCAGAAATATGAAGTTTGTGTGCAATTAGTTCATTCTGAGGGCATAAAGCTTGAAATATCATCAGTTGCGGGTTCTCAGTTTTTCCATGATTTACCCACAAACATGTTTTACTACCCCCGATGCCATAATCAAATTGAAAATTACTAAAACATAGAGGATAATGAAAGGACACCACCTGATTCTGAAGATTTCTAGTTACCAATGCAGGCTTGTGTTGTATGATTTCCCCTTCACATGGCTTCAGCTCATGGAACACCACTGGATCAAAGTTCATCTTGCAGTTAGGATCCTCATTCACCAGCATCTGTGTATTCATCTCGGCACAGAGTCAAATTTTTTTTTAAGTTCTTGAGATGACTCCTTACTTTGAACATTCTCTTGCAACAGGTCATCCCCAAGGGTTTGAGAATCTACCTCCGGCTTATCATCTTTAATGTCAGGGCCATGGGCACATGGTGAACAAGGATCTTCTTCAAACTCATTTGAATGGACGGAGTCAGAGTCAGAAAAACACTCTCTTAATTCATATTTCTGCACCTCATCAGCAAGGACATGCCACTTAGCATCAACTTCACCAATGTTAGGAACACATTGATTAATGGATACTAAGCAAGGACCTTCTTCCAACAACACATTTGAGCAATAAGAATCAAAATCAAGAAGATACTCGCTTGTCTCATTCTCTTCATTATGTTGAGGAGATTCAACTTCTGAGATAACCTCTTGGTTGCTTTCTTGGCATTCTTCTTCTTTACCCAAATGTACTCCATCATGAACTTCCTCAGGGAACACTTGACTGATCTGCACATCAACTTGAATTTCTTCCCTTAAGATTTCATTTGGGTATTTGAGTCCTTGTCTTTGACCACAAGATTCCTTGGTAATCTGCTCTTGAAGTGTGTTATCTGTTCCAATCTGTTTACTGCTTAAATCAGTGGAGTCATCCTCTTGTGTTGACCGATCAAGGTGTGTCTCTTCCTCATTCACCATCATGAAAGAATCTATGAATGCATCGATGAATCCATTCTCCACTTCCATCAGGTTTGCACTACGTAGAGGAGTTTCATCAGTTGTTGAATCCATCTCACTGCAAGGACCAAGGTCATCAAAAGATAGGGAAGAAGGCAGCATGTTCTCATAGTTGTTCTCATCATGTTGGACGGACTGATCATCATTCTCATGTGTGCTAACTGTTTCTTCTTCCAGATCGATGGGATACGTACTCCAAGGATCCTCCATAAGTATCCCTTCAATAGAGATCAGTTGCTTGAAGTACAATTCCATCCTTCCCAGGAAGACATGGCAATCCATCTGAGAGTGTTGCTTTGTTCGATGTATCCTACATCCACTTGGCCCAATGAGTTCTGACAGTTTCAGACCTCCCAGCTCTTCTAGTTTCTCCCTTATTCAATTTTGTGTACATGGGATATCCAGCCAACATGAGCCATGTTCCTTTGTCGATTCCTCCTCCTCACGCTGACTCTCATCTTGATCAGAAGAGTTTACCCCATCTCCTTCACAACCCTCGTTAGTACTAGCATTTTCAACAAAGCTGGATTCTATCTTGAGATTTCCATTATGCTCTAAATTTACATCTATTTCATGCTTTTCACCAAACAAGTCATCAAAATTATATTCTGGCGAATCAACTGTTTCATTTAGAACTTCATTGTGATGTAATGGAGTACGCTTTGGAAGATGACTGAAAAGAGATGATATGGTTATAACTTCATTATCAAGTGGGGTACTTGACTCTGTGATTGGATTTTGCAAGGATGAATTCTCCCAGTAGTCTTGTGTGCGAGAACCAAACTGATCTAAGAATAAGCTTTCTAACTGTGCCCATGAATAAATAGATTGTGGTGGCAAATAAACATACCATTGTCTTGCTGAACCTTGAAATGTTCTGGTGAACAATTGACAGACAACATCCTCATATGGAACCTGGAGAAAAGCGAGAATACATCTGCAAGTTTCGACATGTTCAAAAGCATTTTGCCCACTATCAGGGAAAAATAAAGGAAGCATATCATACAGATGACCAGGGATTTCATGTACAAATACCGATATATACAAAAGGCTACCCATCGGAGCTAGGTCTTCCAAGACCTGACCCAATCCAACTCACAATGATCAAAAATCACTCATAGGGGCCCTCCTTCTAGTGCCATTTTCCTGTTGATGGCGTTAGGAGGAGGAGGGCATAAAATGAATCATTTCCAACCTTCAGCTTTTCATTCCCAACGTGTCGGCCCTCCTTCTAGCGCCATTTTCCTGTTGACGTCCCAAATGGCATAGCAACACTGCTAAACAGAATATTGCTACTTTGTTTCTCCTGAAAGAGAAAGGCAACACATGGATGCCTTAGCTCCCAAGGTCTTGGTAGTTGGGTCTCAACTGTGTTGATGTCCCTTAGTGGTCAATGTAACATTAATATTTAAGGGGCTTGCTGGTGTTGAGATTTTGGACTGTTGTGGGTTGAACATGAATTTAAATCTACTCTAACCGGGGTTTTCAAAGAAATAGAAAAAAAATGGATCAGGGCTTTGGGACATAAAAGAATGACACTTCATCTGAATTAACCAGACCTGTCACCCTCCAAGGAATTCCTAACTACAACTGCAAAACAAACTTAACTTGTGACTAACACACAGCTACATTAATTCACAGTGCTGATTTCAACAGCAGGTTGCAAGTCACCATTCAAACAAAATAGAAAATTGAACCTCATTCCTTGAAAGCTTTCAAATCAAATGATCAACTCAAAAAAAACACCATTCTGAAACACAATATGAAGTAGATTAAGATCTAGTTGCTTCTACTGTTCATAAAACAAATAAACAACAATTACAAGGCTGGCACCATCACCAGTGTACAGAAAATCTGTGGCTCCAAATTGTTTCCATTTACACTAAGAAGGTCCTATTCTGAATCTAACTCTTACTCTAAGAAGACAAAAGAAGCTCCTATTACAAAGAATAAGGATCAACTTCTATCCCATCTATTCCTATTCTACTGATTACTAACTAGAATTTTTCTATCTAGAAGTTCTTTCTTTTTTTACAAAGAGGCAAGAATGCCTTATATACATAATGCATCAAAAAGGATGTGTTGTCCCCCTCTTTAAAGTTTTACAAAATATCTGCACCTGGGAGAGTTGGCGCCCAAATCTTTTGTAGAAAGTCGGTTCTATATTCAATGTGAATCCTCACTATCCGATGTCGGTGAAGATTGTCTCCTAGAAAGATCTGCAGATCTTTTGCATCTACCACACCTATTTCTGGCCTCCGTGTCTATTTTTGACCTCCAGCAGAGCTGCCTCGAGTGCCCCAAAATATCACCATTAATGTCGAGCTACCTCTATTAGCAAACCTCACAACTGTCCCTTTGTAGCATGGCTTTATCTTCTTGCTCGCTCGGCACTCCTTATGCTCCAAATCCGCTCTTCTACAAGCTCGTCGACGTAGCACGGGCCAGTCGGGAGAGGTTCTAGTGAGAGCAAAGATCATATCCGATCTCGAGACCCTCGACAAGACTGCTCCTCTCGGGGAGACTTTGAACGTTCGGGGAGACCTTACCCCGAATGGCTCTTTTCTTATCGAGCCCCTCCTTGCTGTCGGCATAACCTCCTTGTCATCGAGGAGACATTATAGCGACCCTTTGTTCTCTCGGCGACGAGCCCATCTTGTTATCAGTGTAGCTCTCTGTGGTCGCCCAGACCTTATGGCAAAGATACTCTACTTTGGCGAAGGCCCATTATGTTTCGATGAGACTTTACTTAGTCGGTGAGACCTTCCACCGAATGGCTCAAAACTCTGACTAACTCCCTGAGACAGATCACTAAGGCAGAGGACACAAAAAGACCAAGACCAAAGAAAAAACAAAGAACAGGCGGGGTCAGACCCGGGGTTGGACCAAAATGAGGAACATAAGAAAGTTCAACATTCTGAACCTGGTCCCAGATCCGACTCCGGTAGAGAACAAAAGAAAGCGAAAACCAAGGTCTGTCGGAATCGGAACCGGGGCCGGAACAAGACCCGAACTTAGACATAAATCCCAAGTCTGGTATTGGTCCCGGATCCAACTCCGACAGATCTTGGAAAGGAAAACGCCTAAGGCAGAAAACCAAAGGCGAAAAGGGAAAAGACAAAGGGTGACCCACTTTGATCCAGATCAAAGTGGGGCGGTTATGCAAGGCATAACACATATGTAATTTGGTGTATGAGATTTAATTTCCATTCATAAGATTGAATCGATGTGTTCTTAATGTATCATATGTCTTTCTATAAGTTTAGTTTGTGTAGATATGTCGTAGTAGCAATGGATAGGTGTGTAAGTGGGCTATGATTAATGTTACTTTTTTGTCATAATGTGATTATGATATGATGTTAATGTAATGATGTTATCCATGTTAATTTGTTGAGTTGCATTAGTTAGTGTCACTTTAGTTTCTTAAAAAATATATATATTGGCATGTTATTTGTGGACTTTTGTGTTGATCCACCGGGTCCCTTAGTAGGGCATGTAACACCCTGCCACGTAAACCCCAAAGGACACACAACAACTAACAATTATAGCACATTTAAAAAAAAGTAAAACTAACATGCAAAGTAAATTAACATGCAACACTTATAATGTAACTATACATACACATCATTTAACTAGTCCTCTGGGGTAGCATGACCGCATTACTTTGCGAACAATCCTAACATGACCTAACTCCCATAACGATGATAAACTACTCTCAAGTATTCATCTTAAACCATTATATTAAATAGATAAACCATGGAAATACATCCATAACATTACATAACATCTAACTTTGATCATAAGATAATACCAAGAATACATTCATTACATTTATTATTATAAATCGTTCAAAGGTTACAATAATACAATTGTGCTTCTAGACATGAAATGGGAAGGAATCACCAATAACATAATGTGATACAACTGAATTGAATGAATACAAAGCATCAATACTGGCTCCAACTCTGGTAAGCTCTGGAATCACTGCAAATGGTACAATTCCATACATGACGAACTTCGACTAGGAACGCAATGAAGTGCATAGCACATTCCACATGATTGTGTGGAATCCTAAGGTCCACCACCCATGCTAGGAGATGACAATGAGGACCCACAACATAAAAATAGTCAAGCAGACAACGTTATCAAGAGTCCACCACAAAAGCAACAATAAATAAAGAAAAACTGCTTCCAGAGGTACATGAACAACAAGGGGGAAACAACAAACATACAAGGTTGTTGAAGGGAAGAGTGTCATCACATAGCTCGATATGGGTTACCTATTGTAGATCTTCCTAGGTTACCGACCCCCATCCTGAGTTACCCTGGCAACCTCAACCAATCCTGGCCCCCATTCTTACTCATGTGGAATCAAGATACCTTTCATGAAGACAAGGCAGTTGATCTTGTCATTCCAATCCTTCCCACTCATCTCAATCCTAAATGATCACTTGAGACATGAGTGAGGCTTCAATTATCTTTTTTTAACATGAGATGCTACCCAAACCCCCTAATTAATTATTAGTGTTTTCACTGGATTAAGAAACTTCCAATAAGTTACCCTGGATCCACTTTTGGGTCCTGACCCCCATGGGAAGCCACTCTCCCTATTAGCAACAAAACTCAGCAATCACTAACTAGGTCAGCCAACTTGAACAACATATAAAGTCACATAAACTATCACATAAAGTGAGAAATGCACTATCCCACACAATATCTCCATAATGAAACAATTTCCATAGTGCAAGGCTAAAACCCACATAACCATAAATCGAATATAAAATCAAGTGTTCACAAAGAACCAACAGGAAAAGCCATTTATAAAGAAAAAATATTTCCCCAACCATAACCACAAGTAAACAATGCAAGGCTCCATACCCTAAAGTGCACAATCCAAGTATAAAGGTCAACCACTTTTCAAAATGGCAAAATCATGGAACCACCCACTTCCAGGTGAAACAACATAAAACTCATACAGCATTCATGGCTTGATATGGGTTACCCAATGTGGATCTTCGTAGGTTGACGGCCTCCATCCTGGGTGACCCTAGCAGCCTCATCTGATCCCCACCCCCCCATACCAACTCATGCAAGTAAATAACATACTCCCCTCTAACCTCTCGAAGACTAACAAATTACTAACGCAACGATTCCCCCATTGAAGTGGCAACAATACATGATCTAAAAATCAAAATGAACCTCAACATCAAAGTTGAACACAATATTCAATGCAAGTACTCAACATATAGTGCATCCATGAAGACATTCTTTAAATCAAGGCATCATTACAACTTCCTTATCATTAGCAGCAAATAACTAAATTAGTAGGAGAAATCAATAAAACAAGATGACCAAAGATAACCTCCCACACTTGACTTCGAACTTGTGCAATGAAATGATATTAATGGAAACCTAAAAAATCACACTACAACTCTCACCCCTATGGATCAAATAGTTTAACGTAACCAAATACACCCAATAATGCTATAATTCAATAATTAATTACATGGTAAATTTATAATTTAATTATTAAACAAATATAAGGATATCATCAATCATTAATTAACCAAAAGGATATTCTAATTCATTTATTTAACAACTCCTTCAATTATCATTTCCCCCTAATTACTTTTCTTCAATTCACTCATCTACATAACCATTTAGTTCACATAGACAAAATTTTCTCTTTTACAAGAACCACAACATATATACATGTATGCATATATATATTTAAATAAATACATATTTCTCTATATATATTTATATACATATATAAGTACATATTATTAATATAAGGTTGTGACATTGAAATGCAACATATCAAATAATGAGAGGCAACAAATATATATATATGTAAATCAAAAGTCAAATATTGAGACATACCCATTGAAATGAAAGGAAGTACAAGGTATTGAATATCTTCATAGAACCTATCTATCAATTACTAAATATATAGGGGAAACATTGAATAATTTACATATAATTTATACCTCGTATTACATAGTGTCCAATGCAAAAATACAACAAACAATGTTGATTACCCAAAATATGCTATCGAAATAAAAGTAATACAAGCATCACATACTAAGTTTGGACTTAAGCCATCGACAAGAGTATGCAGTTTATAGAATAATACCGCCACATATAGAAATATCAGTCGACTAGAATAAAATAATTAGTTTCAATTGACTATATAATATATAATCATTGATTACAATGCATAACATAAGAAACTCAACTTCAGGCACAAAGCATAGACCTAGATCATCGAATTTAAACACAATATGCGACATGTTGAATGTAAAATGCAAAAGGGAACGCCTTATATGGAGTGGTATGCTAGACATAAAGTGTACGCTATTTAAACTTTTGAATACAACTATAAAATATATCTACCAATCAGAACCTACGTAGGGTAAAGGATCACCATATAAATAACAAACTCAGACATACAATCAGAGGATTGAAACCTAACTTATTGTAAACGACAATGCATACTTACTAGAGACAAAAGTACCAATCAATGCATGAACTTTAAAATACACAAATAATGGAAAGTAATGAATAGTTTTAGATGCACTTAAGAATATACAGAGGTAGTGAAGCTTGCAGATCCATAAAATTGGGAAGTTGAAATGTTCAGACCAAAAAGAAATAACGAATATTACCCAGCTACATATTCATTGCTACAGGGTGATGGTTAGCATTGCATTGGTGTAAATCCAAATTCCATAACCTTTTAGTGTCCTCTCTGCCTGTGCCTAAATAAGAGCTTTGAAACAAGGAAAAGACCATTGATTAAAAATATAAATTCATATATGCAAACTGCGGTAACCTCCAAGGACGCATGAACACAGAATGTGGAAGCCTAGAAAAGTCACACACTTTGTTAGACAGAATACCTCAAAGAACTATGGTCACATGGAATGCATTGATCGCAAATTAAGCACAAAACATATTGGCAAGGGAGCTCTCAAAATCTTTGAATTAATGAAACACGCAATCATGTAGGTTTGGTAGACGAGGGTTGCACCTACTTCACACATCAGTCACATGTATTGCATTACAAATATAGTTGATCACTAGGTGCGCCTAGCTACCCTTCATGCCTGTGTAGAAATGAGAGCTACAGAACAAGGTGTGTGCATCCATCAAAGATAAATGATAGAGGAATTTTGTGAAATATTGCAACTACAACTGCACTGGTAGAATGGGATGCAAAATGTGAAAGCATGGCCAAAGCACATGAATTGGTTGATAGAAGGCCACAAAGAGATGTCAGGATGGGGAGGGATAGAATACTTTTTATCCAAAATAATTGTTGACCCAAGCCATGCGAAAACCATTCAACATTATAAAAGCATCAATATCCAAACATGGATTTTAAGCGATTTCAAGGTATCGAACATAAAGCTTCAAATCATTTCTAGCAATGGAATTGCACTAGAAACACCAAATAAGAGAATACGGACTTATGCATAGTTCATTGATTATGCGGCATAACAACAAGGGAAGGAACTATGACTGTTGGAGATTACGAAATTGAATACATAATTTCAAGCATGAACCAATGAACATGTATCCAACATGTAATCACAATACATATATATAAGCAGTGAATATCAACAAAATTCATGTCATTTGAATTACCCAACGCATAACCTTCCCATCGGTGGCCAAATGCAAAGAAAATTCTACGAGTGCTATTCATATAGTATACTATTTGAATTCCAAACTCCTTGAAGGATAATCAAAGACTGAATGTGATAGATAACCATCAACTACCAGTTATGCATATAGCACATGCATAGTAAATGCAATGAAATAATCATCGATGATAAGTATGAAGTATTCAATAAAGATTTCCAAGCATATAATGTATGCTACCCAAGGATATCGAATGCAGATCATAAGATGTATCTGGTACCTAAAATCCCTATGCATAAATGAAATTGGTGGCATCGCAGTCCTTCGTAACCATCATTTTCCTCTTTGTTGGAGAACGCGAAGGTGATGGTTGCGACCCCCAAAATGCATGTCAGAAAGAGGTCAAAGATAGATCATTTTGAAATGAAAACCCCAGTAAATCCAAAGTAACAAAAATTAAAAATTAACTCCCCAATTCCCACCATTCTGAATTCTCCCCCTGAAATTCCCTTACAGATCCAGTTTTATATTTATTTTTAAAAACCAAAAATCAATCCTCCAATGTAAAATTCTCCAAAAAGGAGAGTTGCTTGATTTTCTAGAACAAAATCCAATAAAATATCGAATAAAACAACAAATTCCTTTTTTGACAAAAGTTCAAAGTTATGCATGCTTTGCATGCAAAATCTTTCTATCCTTTTACATTATTTTAACTGATTATTAACTACAACATTCCAAAATACTATTTTATTTTATATTGTAATATTTTATTAGATTGTTGATTTGTTTCATTATTTTCACTTCCAAATTTATTATTAACCATTAATAAACATATTTTATATCTATTTTTATAAAATACTTTTACCTAATAATTTTATTTAATTCAACAACAATCAAACAACCTAAATCAATATTACTGAACATCATGAAAAGGGTGAGTCGAGGAAGGGCATTACATCCTCCCCCCCTAAGATTCAACTTACTCCTAGAAGTTGTAAGGTAAAATAAAACATACACAAATATAAGCAACATCAAATAATCAAGCAACCAAAAATTAAACCATTACCTAACCTTGACCAAGGTCAAGAAGCAGACCAACTGACAATAGAATTCAGACAATGAAGACAAGGTGACCGACTGGATACTCATCTTCTTCAAGGATGATGGCCAGGGTAGGGGACCTTTTTCATCTTTTTTTTTCCACATCATATCCATTGGGTTTTTGAGGCACGCCCAGACCTTACAGTGCAGGTGGAGTCGATGCTTGGTACCTGCAACCTGCATCAAATAATATATCGAGCAACATGTATATATATTTCAAACAAAAACCACACTGTGAGAGGAAATCATAGCATAGCAAGGGACTCACAATCGAGTGATGCTACATCATCCCTCTCACCAAAACACTTCAATCAATTAACCACATCAGTTAGAACAACCCTAATAATCAAATCAACTCGTAAACAATCCGCTACTTAACAATCAGAGTAATAATCACATAGTGATCATAACCATGAATCTATATCATGTGTTGTATAAAAAATGGATCACTACTTAACATCATCAATATCTACATCTAAATATCCCAATTACTTTACCTTCATCACCGCGTTCCGAAGCTGACTACCTGGAAATCAAAAAGTAGGGTGGAAACATAAAACATTAGTACCAGTCATTCAAGTCGATTCATTACCTCAGAATGCTACACTTTCATAAATGCACAACATAATTATACACACAAAGCACACATTTTCATTAAATATCATCATGTACACACAAGGAATTCCACTTTATTCATTATTCAACACAAAATCTCACCACATGCAACAAAAGACCATAATTTTACACCTTTTCAGAATCAAGAAAACACAATCTATCACTCCATAAGCACAAAATTACATATTTAACACACATTCTTCACATACACACACAAATTCACATCACCAGGAAACACATCACAAGGCTACACAAGGGTCCATAATGCATCCCCAATAAGTAGAATATTAGTGCATTGTGCACTACACCAATGCTCCTATCCTTTCCACCGGTTTTCTATACCATAGGGAAACACCACCTAAGGACAAACTTGGGGTTGATAAGTGAGGACGAAAGAAGGGTGAGGACACAAACTCAAAATTCCAAGCGCAAAATTAACATAATGGGCTCAATTAACCTAAGTACCCAGTGTTTGATAACCTGGCTCTGATACAAAGTTGTAACGCCTCGCCACGTAAACCCCAAAGGACACACAACAACTAACAATTATAGCATATTTTTAAAAAAATTAAAACTAACATGCAAAGTAAATTAACATACAACACTTATAATGTAGCTATACATACACATCATCTAACTAGTGCTCTGGGGTAGCATGACTGCATTACTTTGCAAACAATCCTAACATGACTCAATTCCCATAATGATGATAAAGTACTCACAAGTATCTATCTTAAACCATTATATAGAATATATAAACCACATACATAAATCCATAACATTACATCACATCCATCTGTAATCATAAGATAATACCAAGAATACATCCATTACATTTATTATTATACATTGTTCAAGGGTTACAGTAATACAACTGTGCTTCCCAACATGAAATGGGAAGGAATCACCAATAACATAATGTGATACAACTGAGTTGAATGAATACATAACATCAATACTGGCTCCAACTTTGGTAACCTCTGGAATCACTGCAAATGGTACAACCCCATGCATCATGAACTTTGATTGGGAACACAATGGAGTGCATAGCACGTTCCATCTGATCGTGTGGAACCCTAAGGTCCACCCCTTGTGCTAGGAGATGACAATAAGGACCAATAACATAAAAAAGTCAAGCAAACAAGTCTATTGAGACTCCACCACAAAAAGAAACAATAAACAAAGAACAACTGCTTCCAGAGGTACATGAACAAGGGGGAAACAACAAACATACAAGGCAGCTAAAGGGAAGAGTGGCATCGCATAGCTCAATATGGGTTACCTAATGTGGATCTTCCTAGGTTATCGGCCCCCATCCTGAGTTACCCTGGCAACCTCAACCGATCCCCGGCCCCCATTCTTACTCATGTGGAATCAACATACCTTTCATGAAGAAAAGGTAGTTGATCTTTCCATTCCAGGCCTTCCCACTCATCTCAAGCCTAAATGAGCAGTTGAGACATGAGTGAGGCTTCAATTATCTTTTGTTAACGTGAGATACTACCCAAACCCCCTAATTAATTATTAGTGTTTTCACTAGATTAAGAAACTTCCAATGAGTTACCCTGGCACCACTTTTGGGTCCTGGCCCTCATGGGAAGCCACTCTCCCTACTAGCAACAAAAATCAATAGTCACTAACTGGGTAAGCCAACTTGCACAACATATAAGCTCACATAAAGTGAGGCGTGTACCATCCCACACAAAATATCCATAATGAAACAATTTCCATAGTGCAAGGCTAAAACCCACATAATCATAAATCAAATATAAAATCAAGTGTTCACAAAGAACCAAAAAGAAAATCCATTCATAAAGAAAACTCTTTCTCGAACCAGAACCACAAGTAAATAGTGCAAGGCTCCACACCCTGAAGCACACAATCCAAGTATAAAGGTCAACCACTTTTCAAAATTACAAAATCATGGAACCACCCATTTCCAGGTGAAACAACATAAAACTCATGCAACATTCATGGCTGGATATGGGTTATCCAATGTGGAGTTCATAGGTTGTCAACCCCCATCTTGGGTTACCCTGGAAGCCTCACCTAATCCTCGTCCCCCATACCAACTCATGCAAGTAAATAACATACTCCCCTCTAACCTCTCGAAGACTAACAAATTACTAACACAATAATTTCCCCATTGAAGTGGCAGCAATAACATGATCTAAAAATCAAAATCAACCTCAACATCAAATTCCAACACAATATTCAATGCAAGTACTCAATAGATAGTGCATCCATGAAGACATTCTTTAAACCAAGGCATCATTACAACTTCCTTATCATTGGCATCAAATAACTAAATCAGTAGGAGAAATCAATAAAACAAGATGACCTAAGATAACCTCCCACACTTGACTTAGAACTTGTGCAATAAAATGGTATTAATGACAACCTAAACAATCACACTACAACTCTCACCCCTATGGATCAAATAGTTTAACATAACCAAATACACCTAGTAATGCTAGAATTCAATAATTAATTACATGGTAAATTTAAAATTTTAATTATTAAACAAATATAAGGAAATCATCAATCATTAATTAACCAAAAGGATATTCTAATTCATTTATTTAACTACTCCTTCAATTATCATTTTCCCCTTATTACTTTTCTTCAATTCACTCATCTACATAACCATTTAGTTCTCATAGACAGAATTTTCTCTTTTACAAGAGCCACAACATATATACATGTATGCATATATATATTTAAATAAATACATATTTCTATATATATATATATATATACATATATAAGTACATATTATTAATAGAAGGTTGTGACATTGAAATGCAACATATCAAATAATGAGAGGCAACAAGTATATATATATTTATATATTTACATACTAAATCAAAAGTCAAATGTCGAGATATACCCACTGAAATGAAAGGAAGTACAAGGTATTGAATATCTTCATAGAACCTATCTATCAATTACTAAATACATAGGGAAACATTGAATGTTATACATATAATTTATACCTCATATTACATAGTGTCCAATGTGAAAATACAACAAACAATGTTGATTACTCAAAATATGCTATCGAAATAAAAGTAATACAAGCATCACATACTAAGTTTGGACTTAAGCCATCGACAAGAGTATGCAGTTTATAGAATAATACCGCCACATATAGAAATATCAGTCGACTAGAAAAAAATAATTAGTGTCAATTGACTATATAATATATAATCATTGATTACAACACATAACCGCTCCCCGATGTAGTTAAATCTTCTTGCAAGTATCAGCATAGCATAGAGCCGTCGCTGAGCTCCTAGCGAGCCCAAAGAATCATACTGATTCTACCGGAGCCATAAGACACCATTTATTGCCAAGAGATCAGTGGGTTGACGAGTCCCGTGGAGATCCCTTTCTATCGCTGAGACCACCCATGGTCGGTGAAGACATCCTGTCGAAAGACCCACAGTCATACCGAGCGTCTTCTATCATATCAGCTTCTGCTTTTGTCATCGAGACACACTCCATTCGCTGAGACTCCATATCGAAGTCTCCCTGCTTTGCCGAAAGTTCACTTTGAGTTCGGAGAGAGCTTGCTTGGTTGGCAAGACATCACGCCGACCCCACCCTCATTTTGTCCGAGCTCCTCCTTTCCTTCGCTGAGACTCCCGCCGGTCAGGAAGACCTCATGGTGACTTCATTTACCTTTTCCGAGAGCCTTCATTCTTGTCGGGGAGACCTTACATAGACTACATTTGCTACACCGAAAGGTCTCAATGCATTCTAAGTCACCGAGACAAGGCAATTGTTACGCTGACAAGGATCTTTCATTATTTTCCATCGGCAAGACCGAAGGTCACTCGCCAAGACCTTATGACGATCACCCCAACCTACACCAATAAGCACATCCTTCCGCCACCGATCAATGAGACAAAAGTGAACTCATGCCGAAAGAAAACCATTTTTCACACTGTCCATAAGACCAAGAGAACTTTCCATGACCATATACCGACGCCGCAACTCATGCCGAAAGATGCACTATGTTTCTCCAGTTGGCGAGACAAGAAAACCTCGCTAAGACATAATGCCGATATTACCTCCACAGTCGCCAAAATAATAGAAACGTCCTGCCGAATGAAGAATGCAGAAGACCTGTGGTCGTCGTGACATCGGATGAGTCTTGCCGATAGGCAACACAGACTCATGCAAGCAGAAAACGTAACATGAGTCGGGGAAACAGTCATAGACCTACGCTGATAGGAACCAGAAAACAAAAAATGCAAGACCCAAGGGAACATATGATGCAACATAGTAATGCCTTGCCTGATTGAGCCCGAGGGTGAAAATTTGGCAACATTTCTGGCAACCTTTGCAGGATGTTTTCTTGCTAAACATGAGAACTAGTGACTGGGCTTATTCATTGGGCATGGAGTCATTAGGAAGCTCAGAAACAAACAAAATATCGTCTTGCACATGGCCTCAACCTCATGAGATCCACGGGTCATAATAGGTTTGCAAAAAATGAAACAAGGGAAAACGACGGAGAGAAATACCACGTTAAGACAACATTCAAGGGATGGAGCAAAATAGAAAACAAACAAACCATAGTGCGAAGCACTTATTGAAAACATAAAACCTAACTAGATATGTACAAGAAAGGCACTTATTAGACTTGAAAACAGGGTTTAAGGTGTATCCCATTGACTGGGATAGGAAGCAAATCCCCTTCCGTTGTAGCCAGCTGATAAGCATTGTGCTCCTTATAGCCTGTGATAATAAATGGACCAGTCCACATATTGTCAAACTTGGTGTGATGGCCAGGCCTACTTCTAAGAATGTCCCACCTGAGCACGAGGTCTCCCTCCTTAAAAAACTTTGTTGTAGCCCTTTTTTCGAATGTCTTCTTTGTCTAGAGCTGATGATACTCTAAAGATTTCATTGCTTATCCCTTGATTCTTTGAGCTCCATGAGCTCTGCATACCTTACAGACATTGGGTCATGTTCCTCAAGCATCTCCAACTAGTGAGCAATGTCTAGAGCCAGAAGCTCCATGGATAGGGGTAATCTTGCCTCTTTTCCATAGACCAACATATATGGAAAATTACTAATAGACCTCTTAGGGGTCACTCTGTCTGCCCAAAGTGCATTCTTTAGATTGACGTGCCAGGTCCTTTGATTATCGTCTATGGTCCTTTTAATAATTCTAATGAGGTTCTTATTTGTGTTCTCAGCTAGGCCATTACCTTGAGGGTAATAATTTGAAGATGTTCTTAAATGAATACCATGCTTAATGGCCCAGTCAGTTACCCTTAGACCCGTGAATGCAAGGGCATTATCAGAGATGATGGATTCAGGCACTCCAAACCTAGTGACTATATCCTCATAGAAGCTCAAAACTGAAGACTCTTTTGCTTCTTTCAAAGCTACCGCTTCTGTCCACCTTGTAAAATAGTCAGTGGCTATAAGTACCCACTTGTGACCAGCACTGGAAGGTGGATTTATTGGTCCAATAAAGTCAATGCCCCATCTCATGAAGGGCTGCTCCAATTGAATTGGATGTAGAGGCATAGCAGGCAGTCTTTCCTTCCCTGAAAATAGAGCGCATTTGATACACTTCCTTGACCAAGAGTAAGCATCTTTGAACAAGTTGGGCCAATAGTAACTAGCTCTCATGATTTTCCAGGTAGTGGTTCTGGGAGCAAAGTGACCTCCTGCAGCTCCACCGTGAAACTCATGAAGCACTTTTTCAATTTGATCGCTATGGATGCATCTCAATAGCGCACCATTCAGATCCTTTTTTAAGAGAACATTATTTACCATCACATATGGTATGGACTGCAATCTGAAGTATCTCCTTTTGGCCCTGTTCAAACTTGGTGGACACTCGCCGGTTTGTAAAAATTGGGTCATATCTTGAACCCAATTAGTTGTCCCCATAGGTACATCATCTTGAGCATCCTGAAGTTCATTTGTATTGGCAAGGATAACATCCTTTTTGAGTTTACCTTCATCGCTTGACCTTGTAGCAAGCTGCTCATAAAGACCCTTACCCCTCACCAATTTGGTGATCTTGATATCTACGTCATACTCCATGACCTTAGTGATCCACCCTGCTCTTTTTTCATTCAGGTCTTTATTCAGCAAAAACTCTTTCACACTTGAGTGCGCCACCAGAATATGAATTTTATTATGAGAAATCAAAGGCTTGAATTTCTTCAGGCTTCTGATCACAGCAAAGACATGCCTCTCCACAAAGGAGTATTTATGTTCATAGTCGACTAAACCTTGACTGAAAAAATCTATTGGTTGTTCTAAATTCTCTTCATTTTTTTGAACCAATATTGCAGAGATGTTACTTGTGCTGCCATAAGCATACAAATAAAAATCTTTGGAAAAATTGGGATTTTCTAGCGTGGGAGCTGCTGCTAAGGCCTCCTTGACCTTTTCAAAACTATTCTTGGCATCCTTCGTCCAACTGAAAACTACATTTTTCTTTAACATTGTTGTTAAAGGTTGTAACAGGTTTGCAACATCAGGGATGAATTTTCTTAGAAAGTTGATCTGGCCAAGAAAGCTCTGTAGACCCTTCTTGTGATTAGGTAGCGGCAACTCGAGTATGGCCTTGACTCTCTCAGGATCAATAGTAATTCCTTGCTTTGACACTATGTGTCCTAGTAACTTCCCTTCATGAACAACAAAGATACTCTTTTTTGGATTGAGAGAGATCCCAAACTCTCTGCATTTTTCAAAAACCTGCCTAAGATGTGACACATGTTCATCAGCATTCTTGGAATAAACTGTAATATCACCTAGGTAGATCAGTATAATCTTGTTGATCAAACTTTGAAATGCCATGTCCATGGCCCTCTGAAACGTGGCACCAGCATTGGATAAACCAAAAGGCATCCTTTTGTATGCCATGGTGCCCCATTTAGTTGTAAAAGCAGTTTTAAACTGATCTTCTTCTTTAACCAGCACCTGATTATATCCTAAAAAACCATCTAGTAAGGAAAACCTTTTAGAACCAGCCACCTCTTGCAAGATTTGCTCCATGGAGGGCAGCGGGTAGTGGTCTTTCAAGGATGTTCGGTTAAGATCCCTGAAGTCTACACAAAGCCTTATTTTGCCACTTTTCTTCCTAACTGGTACAAGGTTAGAAACCCATGAAGTGTGTTTGATAGGAAAGACAATACCTCCCTCGACTAGTTTAGTCAGCTCCTTAATCATTAAAGGTACAAGTTTAGGATTCAAGGGCCTTTGTTTTTGTCTTACCGGCTTAGCATCAGGCTCTAACTCAATTGTGTGTTGAGCAATGTGGGGATCAAAACCTTTCAAATCCGAACACTCCCAAGCAAAGACATCATGAAATTCTTGGCATAAAGCAACAAAAGCTTGTTTATCTTCAGGTGAACAAATTTTTCCTATCTTAAGGAGCTTACCTTTGAAGATCTCCAACTCTTCATAGTGTTCTTATTTGATCTGCAAGCCAGCTTTACCCTTTTTGAGCTGATCATTAGTACTGAAAATTGACTCTAAGGTGACAAGGCCTTTGGGTAGTTTATTTGTCTTTAGCTGTATGACTTGATCACCATACTGCTGCTTGAGTTTTGCTTGATTCACCGTGGAGAACTGGTCTTCTTCGAGCAAGAAATAAAGGATCTGCTCATCACTATCAAAAACTTGCCAGTGAATGTTGTTATCAGGAATTGACGATCTAACCACAACCTTCACATACTATTGCACTTTCTCTTGTCTAATGTCATTTGGAATGTCAAACTCCGCCCCAATGGCTGCCAGCCTATCAGCATGCTTGTTTTGATTCCTTGGAATAGATACTAAATTAAAGGCATCGAATTCCTCAAGCATTTTCCACACTCTATTTCTATAAGACTTCAGTGTGTCATTTTTAGCCAGATTCGGGCCCCCTACCTGGTTAACAACTAATTCACTATCCTCATAGACTCTCAAGCTGGTTATTCCTCTCTTCCTTGCCCATTCTAGACTTTGAACAAGGCCCTCATATTCAGTAGTGTTATTGGAGCATGCAAAAGCAAAACGGAATGCAGCATAATATTTATCACCTTGAGGAGACACAAGAATTGCACCTCCTCCTGCTCCATTCTTACTTCTGGAACCATCGAAGAACATCTCCCAAAGTCCATTTAGTGGTTGCAACAACTGATCTGCATCTTTCTCCAAGTTTGGAATCTCTGTGTCAAGCTCAAGAATGACATAGTTTCCCATACTAGCATCTTGAATGAGATCTTCAGGACTTTCCAATACATTCTCGACTGCCCATTCATGCAGCAGCACGTCAGGAACAAACTCTGATTGGAGTTCTTGAGCAACAGCTAGCTCATTGTCAGTAAAAGCAACACAATTTTCATTTGCAGCAGAAGGAGCAGTGTTGATGGGACTTGGGTTATATGGCTCAATGTGATCCTTGGCCAACCGCTCAGATTTAATGGTGACCTTGGTTTCGTATCTCATTCTAAATAGCATATGTGACCAATCAGCCGACACATAACCACCTATCTTGGTAGTAAAGTCTCTTGATAAGCACAAGGAAAAGAAAGGCGAAAGGTCTATGACACAGATGTCTTGAGGAACTGAAAAATTTGGACAAGCATGGAGGGTGAGATTTAAATCCTTGATAATACCCAAAGTATTAACCGAAGTACCATCCAATTGGATCACTCCCTTCTCTAAAGGTTGGTATTTTAGTCCAAGTTTGTCAGCAATCTATTTTGGCATGACGGAGCTGCGAGCTCCACTATCTGCCATACAGTTATGGACTAATTTATCACCAATAATCACAGACACGTAGAAAGGGGGTGGTTTAACTTGTTTTTCAGTCTCTTTGTAAGGCTGCTGATCACTTCCCTAAGAATTATTTGTTAACACAGCTCTAACCTGACCTATTGGGGGTTTGGATTGATCAGACACTTTCAAACTTGTCAAGGCTGACTGTAACATATCCTTTTGACCTGGGATGGACAATGAGTCCCACATGGACATTGTAACATTCATTTTTTTCATGCTATCAAGGATATTATAAGGTACAATTGGATTTACTTTAGAATGTACCTTTACACCAGTGTAATCAGCTTGCGGGTGTGACTGCTCCTTGTCTGGGAGTTGCTGATTTCTTTGCCAAACAGGAGCTGCTCGTGATGTAGATGGTTCTACAGTGGCTACATTTCCTTTGTCGACTACGTGATCAAGCTCGAATGCTCTCTTTTTTGCCCTAGTGTTAGCTACGACTGAGGAATTGTCCACATTCAATCCACAAAACTCTTCACCCTACTAGTTGAGTAGAGTAGCATCATTTGCAAACTGATCTTGATGTTGTGGAGATGACTCATTAGGTGCATGTTGTTGTGAGCTTGAGGAATTTTGTACCATAAGTTCCTAATTGATTAGTCCATTTGAGCAAGTGGCCTAATTGTGGGGCTGATTGCAAGGGTAGCACCATTCATAATCTGCTGCTAAATTATTTTGAGTTGGAACTAGGTCTTTGACTGCATTAACAGGTGCTGGAGCATAGGCCTGAAAAGGCCTTGTGTTCACATTTTGTCTTGTGCCTTGATAATTTCCCTAATAAGCTTTCCTATTACCTTGATAGGCTTGTTGCTAGCTTGGATTCTACTGTTGGTAAGGCCGACTATAGGTCTGTTGTTTCTCCAAGTTCACCAACTTGTTACCAAAAGTCTGTAATAGACTTTTGATTTCATGTAGCTCATTTGGAGAACTGGAAACAACATTTTCTTGTGTTACAACAACTGGAACAGCAGCTGGCAGTGTTGGCACAACTGGTAGAGGTGTAAAAGGAGGTATCTGCAAAGGAATGTTCACATGAATCTTTGGGAATATTGGCATTGGTGGCATGGGAGCAAGCTTACCAGCTTGTATTAAGTTGTTTTCAGCTCTGATAGCTATTTCAAAGGCGTCTAGTAAAGACACTCCTCCCATTGACTGTATCATGACAACTATATCGCTGTTTAGAGCTCTCAAAAAATATAAAAATGCGTATTCTGGAGGTGGCCTCACCGTTGCAGGGATTCTATCCCAAGTTCTCTGGAATCTAAAGTTGAAGTCGTTCATTTGCTCTTGTGGAGCCCTCTTTATTGTGGTCAATTGCTCTAGTAGAGACAAGTTGTCAGACCTGTCTTGGAATTGCTTATGCAACTTATCTCCAAATTCATCCCATGTAGCAATTGAACTAACGGGTAGGCTCCTGTACCACTGCACAGCTCTTCCTTTCAGTGAAGCAGCTAATAATCTGACTACAACATCCTCTTGGGTTATGTGATGGACTCCACACAACAAAGCCACATCTCGCATATGTTCAATTGGAGTAGTTTGGTCTTCCCCTGTGAAATTTGGTAGACTCTTCAAGGCTACCATTGGGATATCATTGTGTTGTGCCAGATTCAAGGGGCTCCCTCCGTTAAAAGTAACAAAGAGGTGATTCCTTGGAGCAGCCATTAGAGGTGGTTGTGGTTGATTTACTTGTATAGCAAAATGAGATCCCACTGATGGAGGAGTAGATTGAGTTCTTCAAGAATAGATTATTGTCGTTCTTTGCCTCTCTTCTACCATGCCCTGTCTTCTTGGTGGTGACAGCTTCAAGTACTCAAAAGAGCCTGAACTACTTCTTGTTCGAACTCTTTTCATAAACTGAAGAAGGCGTTGATTTCTGGAGTCCTTCCTCTTTGTGGAGCCAAGTATGCCAAAGGACTTTTGTAAAGTTTGTAATTCATTAGTTGCATACTAAACCAGTAGTTTAATCTAATGTCTATCCCACTGGGCATGCCAGAAACTGTTGTCACCTAGAAATGCACCCTATGCACAGTTTGTAAGACTAAGCTTTCTAGTGAAACATTGGATCACTCCAAGGCTGTGGGTCACCTGAGATTGGAGCGAACCTCTGAAGAAGGCCAGCTTCCTTTGTGTTATCACCTAAACTACTGATTCTTTGAAGGGAAAGGGAGAAGGAAAATTCATAAAAATGAAACTAAACTTATGGTGATACACCGTATTAATGAGAAATGGATGAAACACACTGAAGAAAACTAGACTGCTGCTATTTCACCTACTCAACATCACCCCGTTCAGCTTTATGCATCACTCTTGGCAGGTTTGATCTACATACATATCTCGATAAGGAAGGGACAATCTTCACAACCAAGTGGTATGAATGAAAATTTGGTAAAACACTGTTAAAGAAATACATACATAAGCTAACATACAGAAAATGAGAGTGGTACGAGCATTAATACTTGTTTCCAAGATGGACTCTGTTTCACATTCCAAAATTTCAGTTGAGTTACAGAAACATATACTAATTGAGAAAGGATTGACAAAAGAATCACTAACTCCCTTGAATGCATAATTCGAACTATTTACAAAAAGGCAAAGAAAATGCCTTATATACAGACTGATATCGGCCCATTAGGGCTTACAAAAATATCAGAGCTCAGAAAGATCTACCCTCAGATCTTTTGGATGAAGTTAATGCTAAATCCTGCGTGTCCCTGCTGTATGTGTCGGTGAAGAGTTACCCTCATAGAAGCCTTCCTTAGATATTCTTCAGCTACCGCATTCATTTGATCCATCGTGTCCGGTTGAGCTGCTTCCGCTACACCTTGAATGCTCTGAGCCTACAATAGATACACGTCGCCCTTCATTGTGTTGATGTTCTTTAGACTGCCACAGTTGACCCTTCAGATCTCTTTGATTGGCTGAGTGAACTCCACGCAGATTGTTTGGGCAATCAAAAATCTCCTGTTGAACCGCATATCGGTGAGACACTAACTGTGTCTCCCTGATGCGGTTAAATCTTCTCACAAGTATCAACATAGCATAGAGCCATCGCTGAGAGCTCCTAGCGAGCCCAAAGAATCATACTGATTCTACCAAAGCCATCACCAAGAGATCAGTGGGTTGACGAGTCCCGTGGAGATCCCTTTCTGTCGCTGAGACCACCCATGGTCGGTAAGACATCCTGTCGAAAGACCCATAGTCATACCAAGCATCTTCTGTCATATCGGCTTCTGCTTTTGTCATTGAGACACACTCCATTCGCCGAGACTCCATATCGAAGTCTCCCTGCTTTATTGAAAGTTCACTTTGATTTCGAAGAGAGCTTGCTTGGTCAGCAAGACATCACGCCGACCCCACCCTCATTCTATTCGAGCTCCTCCTTTCCTTCGCTGAGACTCCCGCTAGTCAGGAAGACCTCATTTTGACTTCATTTACCTTTGTCGAGAGCCTTCATTCTTGTCGGGGAGACCTTACATAGACTACATTTGCTACACCGAAAGGTCTCAATGCATTATGAGTCGCCAAGACAAGGCAATTGTTACGCTGACAAGGATCTTTCATTATTTTCCATCGGCGAGACCGAAGGTCACTCGCCGAGACCTTACAGCGATCGCCCCAACCCACGCCGATAAGCACATCCTTCTGCCACCGATTGATGAGACAAAAGTGAACTCATGCTGAAAGAAAACCATTTTGCACACTGTCGGTAAGGCCAAGAGAACTCGCCATGACCATATACCGACGCCGCAGCTCATGCCAAAAGATGCACTCTGTTTCTCCAGTCGGCGAGACAGGAAAACCTCGTTGAGACATAATGCCAATATCGCCTCCACGATCGCCAAAATAATAGAAACATCCAGCTGAATGAAGAATGCAAAAGACCTGTGGTTGTCGTGACATCGGATGAGTCTTGCCGATAGGAAACACAAACTCATGTAAGCAGAAAATGTAACATGAGTCAAGGAAACAGTCACGGACCTACGCCGATAGGAACCAGAAAACAGAAAATGCAAGACCCAAGGGAACATATGATGCAACATAGTAATGCCTTGCCTGATTGAGCCTGAGGGTGAAAATTTGGCAACAGTTCTCATTAGAGAGGACTTGAAGAAAGATAGAAAAGAATGGAGAGGAGAAGAAGTACAGAAAGTAGCACTTGAAGAAGGAAATAGTGTTTAGAGGAGAGGAAAGTGTTCGTATAGGAGGAACTTAAGGAGACATCTTAGTCTCTTGATTCATTTACTAATGATATGTTTGAGAATGTGAATAGAAGTAAGAGGAAGGTTGAGAACCAGACCTTGAAGATGATAAGAGTACCCCTAGACAAAGATTAAGATGAGAAAGAAAGGAAACAAGTTGCAATGGTATACCAAGTAGACCAAAGAAAATAGTTTGTAATATAGGTACATCGTAAGATACTTAAAGATGAAGAGACCTAGTTATTAAAGAAATGAAGGAAACCTACAAAAAAAAGAGATGAAAAACAATGACATCGAGGATGGAAGCAAATGGGGACAGTAGGCCAATGAAGAGTTAAATGTGAGTATGAATGTTGATTTTGATCATATAGGTGAAAATAGGAACGTAAACGTGCAAGTTAAAAAAGGGAAAAGACAATAAAAAGACCATGGATATAGGGTGCCAACTTGGTAGAAGAAACCTGTTAAAGACAGATAGTAGATAAAATGTAAACATGGGGTGGCTTATGATAGAGTTTGTGAAAGTAAATAGAAACAAAGGATGGAAGAAATGAAAAAGTTTCCAAGTAGACAAGAAGGTAGGCCAAGTGTACAAATATAAAGACATCAGCCCAAGAAGGTGGAAAAAAAATGTGAGCAGTGAAGCGTGGGAAACTATTAGAGGAACATGGTATTTGTAAGACAAGGTGAAGAAGAGGACAATTCAAGTAAACAAAGAATCATGAGGAAGCTAGCAAAGGATGACAGGAGGACATTGTAGCATAGTATACAACAAGCGGTAATTTGTGTAGAACTCAAGAAGAAAGAAGAAGCATTAGCACTCCATGAAGATGACATGTGTAATGCCCCCGCCATGAAACCCTAGAGGACCACACATTAATTCCTAAAAATGGAACAATTTTTTTTTTTGAAAGTGCATTAAACACACTATTGCAAATGAAACGTTAACAAAAATATAACCTAAGTCCTCTAAGGTTCGTGACTACGCTACTCGATTCCCATTAACATAAACTAGCAAGAACTGAAAATCATTACATTAATTAAATTCTAACAACAATATGGAATTAGATCAAATCATCTCATTTAATTGAACAATCATAACATGTATTCAATAGAGATCATTTTGAATTAATCCATTTAACAACATAAACAATAACATCTTTTACATTGTACATTACATAAGAGAGTTCAACATCAGTTTACATCATTACATTTACACATCTACACGACAATGTCTCCTTGTATACATGTGAGGAGAGTACATCAAAGTATGATACATGATACATCATATTATGGTTCAATACAAGTACATAAGTAACAATCCACATGAGCTGGTACAAATACAGAATTCTTCAATCCAAGAGAAGTCGCCACAATCACGAACAAGGAGAGGGAACCCAATGGAGTACAATGCACATTACACCTGACCATGTGGAACCCTAAGGTCCACCCCCCATGCTAGGAGATAGTGAAAGGGTCCTACCACCACAATCAGTCAAGAAACATAGACAACCTAAGGGATAACATGACATCAATGGACAAGTACAGTACAACATCAAACGATAGTACACCACTTCTAGAGGCACACAACATCAAGGAAAACAAGAGAAAGAAATATTAGGTTGTCGTAGGAGGGAGTGTCATTGTATGGTCCTTACATGGGTTACCCTGGAAGTCTATCACTAGTCGTCGACCCCCATCTATGGTTATCCTGATAGTCTCCTACTAGCCGCCGGCCCCATAGGGTGACACATGTGGAACCAACCTTCCTTTCATGAGGACAAGGAAGATGGCCTTGCCAACCAGGCCTTCCCAACTCATCTCAAGCCTAAACGAGCACTTGAACCATGAGTGAGGCATTCACTTATTTTGATTAGTGTGATTACTACCCAACCCCCTAGTTCATTTTAGGTTATCACTTAATTACGAAACTCCCACATGGGTTACCCAGGTGCCACTTTGTCCACCGGTCCCCATTGAGATCCACTCCCATACTAGCAACTAGGAGACCAAAAGAGTCAAAAATAGTAAAGCCAACTTGAACAATCAAAAAATATCACTAACATATACAAATAGGCAAGGCATATCCCTTCCTGCACATACGTTCCAACCACATTGGTGAATAATTGCATTCAATACATAAACCACTATCTCAACATGAATAATCACAAACTCCATCAAATAGAAAAACTCTTCCTAGCCTCTAGAAGACCTCCAATATCCCCCATACACAATGATTTAAGCATTTGAACAATAGCCACGATCATTCTCATTCAAAAGAATTCACATTACTACAAATAAACAACCCAGATCTCAACAAAATCATGGGAAACATAATAATCTATAATGCATTCATTTCTAGTTTCAAAATATTTACCTTAAACAAAAGATAATCATTATCACGTACTAATCCTTCATTTATTCTAAATACAATTACATCAATCTTATACCTAATGTTTTCCCTTATTTCATTCATTTAAATACAAATACATAAAAAGCAACAGTAACCCTTTGCATCAACACAATACATATACATATACAAGTTTAACAAACATACATGTTAATTTATCAATAATTTAATTTTTTATCTATTATTCAAGCTCGATGTAAACTATAACAATAACTAAGGGGTTAAGATATCAATGTCCAAGTGGAGAAGAGAAGATAGAAGGTTGCTTGAAAGGAAATATTATATAAAATAATGTATTTAAATGTGTGAAGTCTAGGACGATAAGTATTGTTTTGGGTAGAAGGTTATGATCCGAAAAACTCAAATGAAGGTCTAAGTTATCTTTGATGTGAATATTATTTATGCAACTCTTAAATGGCTTTGTCACAATTTTGTAACATATTTATTTATGATGATTAGTTATACATAGAATGCTTATAGGAAATTTAAAAGGATTATCAAACATAGCAAAAATTAAATTAATGATGATCAATTCAATAATTGTATTCAGCATATAAGTATTTCATTATTACATTTATTTATAAAATTTATAATATACTTATTATGAAGAGGCATGTATAAGACTACCTCATATTATTGACTAATATTCATTGTTTTAATTATCATCATTGAGACATCCCTCTATGGGTTTAAAATCTTATGGGTGGTTGCTAAAACTTTACTTTAGTATTTCAATTAAACCAAAATTCTAAACCGGTTTGGGATATACATAAGAGGAGCCAATTAACACAAATAAAAGAGTGCAGTGAAAGTATCATATGGCACATACTTTTATTTCATACTTGCAGATCCAAAATCTAGTTGAGAAGCAAAGCTCAACCTTTGAATGTAGCTTCCATTGGCCTGTGAAATAGTTTGTAGGGAAGGATGCTCTGTAGAAGATTGGGGACAAATGAAACTTGACTGGGAGGTCTTTAGTCTACAACTTGGCCTAACTGGAAGAGTTAAGAAAACAGTGGTTCAATCACGGCTCCCAAATATAGTTGATCCTCTAAAAATTCCCATGGTTCCAGTGAAGAGTAAACAAATAAACATTGATTTCTATTTCCAAGATTAGGCATGCAAATTAAAGGATAAATCCAAATGATAAAATCTTGAACAGATGCATGCTTACAACACATAGACTAAGGCAGTGATTAGAATCCACCAAATGCAATTAAAATTCCATTTTCTGAGAGGGGTCGGTGGCCAATTTCGCAACTATCAAGAGTTTTGTTTTGGTAAGTAGCAGTTTAATATAAGTGGTTGGTAGCAGGGGATTTAAAAGTGGCATGCAACAATTGCATCCGATAACTAGTGGTTTCACAGTTGCCATTATTGGAAAGCAGCGGTTTCATGGTCACTGGTATTTGAAAGTGACGGTTTGTCATAACAAACAGACTATTGGCACCCCCAAATCCCTTAAATTGACTACTCAAATCAATTGCTCAGTTTCCATTTGGATTTATGCAATTCTATATATCTATTTCAAATGCCATGAAGCAATGAGGAGAAAAAATTGGGACAAGAATTTTGTTTCACAAATTATAGCGAGCAGAAGAGAATGTATTTGAGCTATCGTTAGATCTTAGGCATTGAACTTACTCTTGTTTAAGATGGGCGTGTGCCCTTTATGAGGCCTAAGATATAATCTCAGATTTAATAAAAAAAAAAATTGAATTAATACACCAATGAATAAATCAAGAAAGGATAAGAGGTTGGAAAATGAAAGCAACAAGGCATATCCAGATTCAATACTTTATTTGTTGTCATAGGGAAGAATATACAAAATAGAGACCAACTGATATAATAAGGAGAATACAAATATTGTTACAGGTTAAGTATGAAGCCATTTCTAGGAGAGTTGAAATGATTTCAGATAACACATTTATTCATTGTTTCCCTTCCAGGTCAATATTTTTAGACAAGTTTCATTTCAAACAACATTCACGATCAATCATTTATTTTGAAAAAGAGAAGAATATTTCTAGAGAAAAGAACCTAGAATCACTCGAATGATTGGGAAAAGAGTTGATGTCGATTCAAAGTTCCAAGCTGTAGATTTCCAAATCCCCAAAAGCCCCAACAAGTTCTCCAGTAATCCAACTCAAGAACCCCCTAAGAAATATTTTCCAGAATCTAAAGAAACAGCTCCAAGAACAAGAAAACTCCCACACACAAAATGCCAAAATAGTTTCCCCGCCTAAAAAATAATCCAAAAGCCCCTCTATCAGTTAACTCCCACTACTTTATTTATTATTCTCCACCATCTATAACTGCATCCCCTTCTTTAATTTAATTAATTTACTTTCTTTTAATTTTCCCACCATTCACAACTACCACTAAATATCTTTATCTTTTATAATTTTAACCATATCTTATGATTTACACACAATAATCAAAAAATTAAAATATTAATTTTACTAATTTATTATTTCATATAGTTTATTTGCACAATCACAACAACTTAATATATTTATTTAAATGTTTCATTTTAAACCATAAATTCCAATTTATTAAAACCAAATAAATACTTTAATAATAATTTATTTAATTGATACTTCAATTATATATAAGCTTTTATTTAATTATTCCAAAGCCTTTTAAATCTGATAATCTCTATTTTAACGAAATAATCAAACAAAGGCACAAACAAGTACATTACTCAATGAACATACTATCAAGCAATACCTGACTATACTATGAAAAAGAAGACAAAACAACAATGATAACACAACTCAAACTGAACTTACAAATGGGGTGTGACACATGGATACTCATCCTCAACGAGGATGACGGCTCAACGTGGGGGACGCAATGCTACCTCTGAATCAACAACCTCCATTGGGATTAAGGAATACTCAAACCTGGAAATTTAGGTGGAGTCAATGCCTAGTACTTACAACCTACAACAAACCATATGGTCGAACATGTACGTAAGCAAACAGTCAATCACACCGTGAAGGGAGAATTGCAGTGTCGTAGAACACTCGCAAGCGAGTGATGCGACCTTATTCCCCTTCACCAATACATTGACACACAATAAACTGATATCAAATCATGATAAAACATACATCTAAGAATCGCATAACACTCATATCAATGATAGCTCACATAAACTATTAAACTAATCCACTAAGCATGATATAAGCATAAACATCAGATATAAATGTGTCATCATAATTGTGCGTCAAAGTGTCATAACATCCAAGTAATTGTCAGAAGCGGAAAGCAAACTGATAGGCACTAGAACATGACAATGGACCTTGAAGAAAGGAAAAAGGATGAGAATGAGGTAGCAACTTGGATGAAGTTGGAGGAGAGTACATACAATGTGGAAGGTAAACAAGTTGATTTTGATGTTGGTATTTTTAAATTTTGGAATGAAATTTTTTGAAGGAAAGAATTTTAAAGAAGAAAATGATAAGGATGTGGAACTAAATAGTGACAATGAGATATTAGAATGTGAGATGGAGTTGTGGAGGCTTGTGGATGAAAAGACGTGAGAAGGGAAAGATACAAGAAGAAAAAGGAAATAAAAAATAGGCAGATTGAAAAGCATAGAATGAATAAATATGAGTGTGGAATGGGTTCGAAGAATGAGTTGGACAAGAGGAATGGGAAGAAAAAGTGAACAGTAGAAGAATGGTATGATAAAGGCATGGGGAATGAAGAAGGAAAAGAAAAGTAAGAAAATTTAGAAGCAAATATTATTGTAGCGAAGATTACAAAAGATGAAGGAAAACAGACTCATGGCGGGAACATGAAAGAGATGGAATTAGAAAGAGGAGCAGTAAACAATAACAATGCAGATGATGTGTGGGCACCATTTTCTAAGATAGAAAAAGAGTAGAGGGTGAAGATTGCTAATGAAGATATCAATACAAGTAAGATAGAAAAGGATATAGAAATGAAGGTTGTAGTTGTTAACAAAAAATTTGGTGCAGTGATTAAAATAGAGGTAAATATGAGTTTCTTCCATAAGAATGTTGTTATGTATTATTTTTCTATGTTGAATGATACAGAGTTTGGACATGAGTTTGGAATAGTGTATGCAGATTTTAGTGGATACATTGGGGGTTATGTTGAGAATGGAGGAATCATAAATGATGTTTTGTTGTGTAGTTTGGTTTATCAAAAAAGAAGAATATGAAATGGTGATTGCAAATTTCCTTAAGGCTGTGAATGGATTCAATGAAGTTGATAGACAAATGGGAAAGGTGGAAATGTTTGAAGAAGTAAATGTGGAGATATTTAGTTTTAATACATTTGGAAATATTGATTTTTGTGTGATTGTGTGGGAAAGAGAACTTTGGATATGAAAGTTGAGACGTATAGAGCTAAGGAAAGATTTGCAATGTGGGAGAAACGTGATAACTAATCCATCATGATTGTGGAAAAGGAAGAAGAAAACAATAGAGGTAGATAAGTTTTTATTAATGGCCTCATTTGCAAGAACACTTGTCTTCTTTCGTACCCTGGGGAGTTTGATGCATGGGCATCAAATTTTGTTTTTCATTTTTTTTATGTTGATGTTTATTTTACTTCCTTAGAGGTCGAACATGCATAAAAACCAATCTCTTTTTGTGAGTAGTCATTGGATGGGATCTCTGATTCAGCATGCAACAGGTATGTAACGGTTGCAAGAAATAGTTGAGGGACAATTATTAGAAAAAAAAAGTCAATCCAATATTTTATGGAGGAAAAAACATGGTTCTTGGAGGGTAGTAGGTTGTGCTATCTCTGGTAGGTCATAACAAAGACATAAGTGGTTATGTAGGAATTAGAAAGGAGAGCAAGTTGTTAAGTAAAATAAAGTATCATAAAAAGGAGGGGAACATGGGAAGAATAGTCGATGGTGTGACAAAGGAAGGATTAACCTATCTTTGTATTGTACTATTGTAGATGATAGGTGTTGATATAAAGTGTTGTCTTTTGTATGCAACCAAATGTGTTATCGGTGAGGGTCATGTGTGAACTATGCATACATGGTTATTAAGGAAGTTCGTTGATTTAAAATAATTTGACATGCTACTGATAAAAAGACTAGTGTGGACTTTTATTGCTATGTAATTCTACCTTTCATTTTCCAATAAAGACTTAGTGTTGGTCATGGAAGCTTGGTCATTGTGCATACATTGTTGTCCCTCTATATAATGGCTTCAGTTTCCCTTGCATAAGATAGAGAATATCTATGTTAAAATTTGTTCTTTCTTTTCACTCTCTACTCAATATACTCATATTTTTTCTAGTTTGAAGATTGAATTAAAGAAAATCAAGAACAATAGTTTATATTAGAGATAACCATAGTCATTTGTTTTTGATTGGTTAAGCAGGGAAAAGGGCCTTGACCCGAACAATTTGTACATCATGATAAGAACAACAGGTGGTAAGGAACAACAAAAATAGGAAGCCCACCAAACTTCCCCCTCCCACAAACAAAATGCTTAACCAATTCCTATATGATCAAACATAGTAGTTCTATCATAGGAATCAAAAAACCTTAACCTAGCATCAGTAGCATCCTTCCCTATCCATCTAAAATACTTATTAACATCTATCATAGAGTCCCTACTTAAAATACAAACAACATTACAAATATTTAAGTTCTGACACCAACGGCCATAACCAGTAATAACAGTCCTAGAAAACATAGTAGAAATGATCATCATAAACAAAAATAAAAATAACATAGCAAAGCAACCAAGCTATGCTTCCTCGATCAACCTCCATGCATTCATCAAATCTTCAACAATGTCATTCATTGTTGCCTTCAGCTCCATCTTGCCTACCAAATCCTCACCATCACCTGTTGCTTTTTTCTTTTGTTGCTTTTTTATTTTTCCCATACCAGAAATAGTGGCCATAACATCCTTCTTCATGTCAGCATCGACCACCAAACATACATTCTTTGTTGCTTCTTCTAGGATTTGGAATATGTTTTCATTTCCTTGTTCTTGCATACTTTTCTCAGAACTTATAGTCTTTCCTTGATTATACTCTTCGTCATATTTTCAAGGGCTTGAAGTTTACTGTCCTCCACCTTCTCATGTATCCTTTTTTCCAGGATTTGCATCCTCTCCTCCAGTCTTTTAATCCTAACATTCTCGTCATCCTTAGCCTTGTCTTCCTCTTTGCTGGTATTTTCGTCCTTCTCTTTATTTTCCATAACATTTCCTTCCGCCTCCTCCTGATCCATCTCATGCTACAACTCCTCCTCCTTTTCTTCATCACCATTACCATCCTCACTTTCCACATCTAATTCCTCCTCCTCAGTCGAGTCTCCACCCAAACTATTAGGAATATCTTTAGTTGAGGAGTCATTCTCCTCTTCATCTTTCTTTTCGACACTCTTAGGTGGACTTTGAGTACTTCTCTCCTCAGGGATTTGTGATTTTTTTTTACTTACCTATCCCTTCAATGCCGCCATAGCCAGTCTTTTTGACCTCCTTCCTCTAGGGTTTGATCCTTCTATCTCATTATCATCGAGAATAGTAATTGTGTCCACCTCTTCCCCAAGTTCACGCAGAATCAATTTCCTCCTCTTTTTAGTCCCTATCTCCATTGAAATACCCTTTCTTTTCTCAGGTGTAACCATAAGAAAATCCTTCCACATAGTAGTATCAGGGCTTTGGGATTTCTTACCAGATTTCTCAGGGGTTTGGGATTTCTTGCTAGATTTTTTAGGTGTGGGGTGGGGACGGTCTTCAAGAAGCTCAATTTTCACCGAGCTTTAGGGTTTTGAGTCTTCAATCATCTTGAGAACAATAATTTTTTGAGGGTTCCTAGAAATCATGAATTTGCATATGGCTCTTATGAAGCCCTGATGTAATGGTGGATTGGCTCCATGAGTAAGACTCTAGCTTAGAGAGGAAAACAAAAAGAAAGGAAAATTGATTTTTTCCTAATGCCTAATGTGGTTGAGGATGGGAAATTGGTATCCATGGATGGATTGATAGTGCCCTTCAAGTGTAAAATATTTCATTACAATAAAACAAAGATTATGATATAGAGGTGGCAAATTAACCCTAGAGTACCCATTCTGAAATCTTTCAGGTTTTTCTTTTCCTTCAAAAAACTTCTCAAAATAGTCCTGATACATACCATTTCCAACCTTTGCAACCTTTGTTCCTACATAAGCCAAGCCCGTTGCATCCGCAATCAACTTCGCATCCACCTTAAATTGGAGCCTTCCTAGGTTAACTTCACCATCTCTCCATGCGTTTGCAAACTTGTAGCTAAGTTTTTCATTGTATCCCTCCATTTCTAAAAAATACGGAGTGAAACCCGCCTGCTCAAAAAGACCCCAGAGCTCCTCATTGTTGCGAAGTGAGTCGTATTTGTGAGGTTCGGTAGACTTACTTGGGCCTCCCATATTTCTATATGAGCTATGGAAAAATTTGGCAACGAGAAGGAAATCACTTCTATTACCTTCGATGTCCTCAACACTCGCAACGAGTAAATCCACACTCTTAGTTCTAATGGTGACTTTGTGACTATTCATTTGAAATGCAACCGGCTTAGATTTTTTCTATAATTCATAAAATAGCTCACTCCTCAATTACTACCTTTTATCCTATAATCATTATTGCTTGTGACAACTCCACCTCCCTTTCTAGCAATGATAGCACTTATTTTATTCCTTTTTTTATTATTGTTACTGACACAACTCCATCTATCACATCGAAGATCAAACTTCATATTATACCTCATGCGATTTATTTCCCATTTTAATTTTTTTATGTCAGGGTACAAAAACTTACCGTCTAGTTGTCCTTTCCCTCGATGGAATTTCCTTTCATTGGGATTTGGCAATCCTTTTACAATTTCATCCAATCATCTTGCTAGCTTGCATCCATGGGGTCCACATCCTCATAAACCTTCTCATCCCACCACTCTTATTAATTATTAAAATACCTTTCTTCATAATCCTTTACTTGAGTATTTTTCTCCATGTCTATTCGCTGCTAGGACTTCTTTAATTTAATTAGGAAAATTAGTGAAGTCCCAATTTATTAAAGTTTCCTGATTTACACCAAGGTTGGCCATTGTATCCACTACCTTATTTCCTTCCCTTAATGAGTGGAAAATTTTAACACATTGAATCTCTTACAATATACCTTTACAATCTTCCAACAGATCTCTAACTTCCCAAGGAATATTCACCATATTGTTGAGATAATCTATTATTAGCTTTGAGTCTCCTTCTATAATTACCTTGTTGTATCCCCCCTCCCTAAGAATTCTAACTCCTATCCAAAAAGTAGACACCTCAGTGAATTTGTTTGTTGTTGTTCCTAAGCCTCTATTGTATCCAGTCAGATAGGCACCCTTATCATCCCTCATTACTCCACCACCAGCAACCCATTCAGGATTCCCCTTCAAGCAACCATCACAGTTGCATTTTACCCATCTTAGATCTGGGGGGATCCAGAGAGTGCTCCTTCTTATAAGTAGTTTTAGCCAGTTAACATTATTTAAGTCATGGGAAAGCTCCCATTGTTACTTTATTCTTAGCTCTTGTTGTGTTGGTTGTTTCTTAGCTTGCTTGTACTTGCAACTTTCCACATTTTCTTGAATTTTTCTTTTAACAATTAAACATAGCTCCTTACTAGTTTTAGCAGTCTCTCTAAAAACTCCATTATTTCTCTCTTTCCACAAGCCCCAAGACAAAAATGGGGGAATTTTTCCCCATAGATCACTAATTATATTGTTGGAATAAGGGAAAAAGTTCCAACCTTCCACAAACATTTGGATATTGACAGGGAAAACCCACTCCACCTTCAGAGCATTAAGAAAAAAACCCGGGACTTCTTGGGCATAAGAACATTGAAAAAACATATGCATGGTAGTTTCCTCTTCTTCATTAAAAAGATTGCATCTATTGACAAGATACCAACCTCTTTTCTTTAGGTAGTTTGTAGTGAGGATCTTACCATGTATAACCGTCCATTAGAAGCAATTAATTTTCAGGATTAGATTCTTCTTCTAGACCTTAAGCCAGTCAAAAGAACCTAAAACCATAGTTTGCTGCATCATTGAATCATAAGCAGATTTAATTAAGAACCTACCATTAGAATTTTTTGTCCAAATCCATTCATACTTTCTGTTTCTTGAAAAGAGGTTAGGATTTCCAATTTTTTTCATAAGCATGTCAATAGTATCATCCCAATTATGTTGTCTGCTTCCCTTGAGAACAACATTATTTAGGTATTCTTTAAAGCTTTTCCACGTGGGTCGCAATCCTTCCCACACTAGATAATTAGAAACTTTTTTTCCAATTTTTGTTTTCAATCTCATTCTGATTTGTTGGAGATCTCTAGAGGCCGTTAGTGGGGCCGGTGTGGACTAGGGATCATCCCATAAATCAATGTTTATCCCATTACCAATCCTCATTTTTGTACCTCTAATCAGAACTCCTCTAGTTTTAAGGAGATTATTCCAAAACATAGACCCATGTGGAAGCTCCTTCTTCCTTAGAAAATGGCTAGCGTCCATATTTTTAAGATACTTTTCCCTTAGGATTGTAGCCCAATCTTTTTCATTTTCCAAGAGAAACCAATCCATTTTTGCCACCAGAGCCTTATTAAACAATTTTAATCTTTTGATTCCTAAAGTTCTCCTTTCTTTGAGGCACACACCTTCTCCCATTTGATGAGAGCCATTATTTTCCTTTCCTCCACTCCTAACCATAAAAATATTCTTTGAATATTTTCAATTCTCTTAGTAATATATGCCAGTATATTAAACATTGAAAGATAATAGACTAGAATATTCTTAAGAGAAGCCTTTAAAAGTTGAATTTTACCTGCCAAGCTCAACAATTTGCCTTTCCAACTAGCCAATTTTTTCTAGAATTTCTCCACAATATAGTTCCATTATTTTTTGTTCAGCTTTCTAGAGAAAAGAGGTAGGCCAAGGTAAGTAGCAGGTAATTCTGCTCTGTGACACCCCAAAATCCTTATCACTCTATCTTTCACAAGTAGGCTAGTATTAAAAAAATATTTTTTTCTTTTTTGGTAATTTATACATTGTCCTGACATTTCAACATATTTGTCTAGAATATTTTTCCATTTTTTAGCTTCAACCACCAAAGCCTCCCCCATTAGAATGGTATCATCAACAAATTGTTGATGTGAGGCCGGGGATAAAGAAGAAGCAGCACAAAAACCTTTTAGAGATTTATTATAAAGTTTTTTTTGTATGTTGCAACCAAGAGCTTCTACCACAATGAAAAAGAGGTAGGGAGATAAGGGATCTCCCTATCTCAGCCCTCTACCAGGTGAGAAAAAACCATGGTCAATACTATTAACTAGAACTAAGTACTTTGGGGTAGTGACACAGGATTTTATCAAATTGAGAAATTTACCAGTGACTCCAATTTTTTCCAAAACAGCAAATAAAAAATTCTAGGAAACCCTATCATAAGCTTTGGAGATGTCTAATTTCAATACCACACTTGGATTTTTACTGTAATCTATATAGTGTAGGATCTCATGAGTGTAGATTTTTGCATCTAGAATTTATCTTCCCTAAACAAAACCTTTTTGATTAATATAGCAATTAGTTTTCCTAAGACCAGCTACAGCTTGTTGACAATGATTTTGGAGAAAATATTATAAGTTGTGTTGCATAGACTTATTGGTCTATAATCATTCATTGAAGCAGCTTCATTGGACTTAGGGACAAGAGCCAAAAATATGGTATTCATTTGATTCAAGAGTCTACCCAATCTAAAAATTCTTTAACAACAATTAAGAGGTCCGTAGACACAATCTCCCAATAGACTTGGAAGAAGTTGGGAGGGAATCCATCAGGTCCAAGAGCTTTGAAAGCTCCAAAAGAGAAAACAACCTCCTCTACCTCTTTCATAGTGATGCACTTAGTTAATTCTTTCAGGGTTAATTCTTTCATGTATTCCTCTATGATAACATTAGGAATAACCTGCAGGAACTCCCCCAAATCCAAATTGTCGACCCTTGAAGGCTTCGGGTAATTTGAAAAGGAGACAACCTCATTTTCTATTTCTTCTTCCCTTTCAATTTTGGTGCCATTAGAGGTGGTGAGAGATCTGATCTTGTTTCTTCCTCTACACTTCATAGTAGATTGGTGGAAAAACTTAGTATTCCTATCTCCTTCCTTAAGCCACTAAATCCTTGATTTTTGTTTCCAGAAGATTTCCTCCTTACTGATTTTGTGCCATTGGGCTCTAAGCCCTTTCTATTATGTAGATCTCATCATTACAGTTTCCTACCTCCATTTGATCTTGGACTTCCTTAATTTTCAAATTCAGATCCCTCTTAGTAGTAAAGATGTTCCCAAAAGTGTATTTGTTCCATCCTTTAACCTTTTCCTTAATTCTTTTTAACTTTTGTGTTAGCCTAAACATCAAAGTGCCATCACAAGGTAGGTTCCAACATTCCTCAATTAGAGATTTAAATTCTAGGTGAAGGGACCACATGATTTCATACCTAAAGGGGTAAGGTTTTTTAATTACCCTATCATCCCATTCCAAATGAAGAGCATTATGGTCAGAACCCATTCTAGGAAAGGCAGTAAGAGAGACATTTTGTATAATGTTCCAGTTAGAGGAGATTAGGAACCTATCCAGCTTAACTTGGATAAGTTGATTACCTTGCCTTCTGTTAGTCCAAGTAAAGTGGGATCCAATAAGAGGGATATCCATTAGTCCCACCAAGTCAATAAAGCTTGAAAGATCCATCATGCTCTCAGAGAAGTCAGTTGGACCTTTTTCTCAAATTGGTACAACGGGGAATTAAAATCACCTCCAAGTATCTGTAGTTCATCTTTGTTGTTAGTCATAAATCAATCCAGAAAATTCCATAAATCCAGCCTATCCAACCTTGAATTAGGGCCATATATATTCCCCATATTCCATTTAATGGAAGTATCTCCATCCTCCATACTAATCAAGAGGTTGTTCTTATTCTTGAATTTCAACTTGCCACTAAACTAAGAAGAATTCCAGTAGGTAGCAATCCCTCCAAAGGCCCCCTCCACATCACTGGTATCAAAACCAACACCAAGCCAAATCCGCTTCAGGGTTTTCTCAAAACTTTCCTTTTTCATTTTTGTTTCCTAGATCAAGAGAATGACAGGTTTCACATCAGCTAAGCATTCCTTTAGCGCATGTTGTTTATATGGGTCATTGAGACCACTTACATTCCAAGATAGAATCTTCATAATTTCAAAGAGCTAAGGAGTAGTATCAAGCTAATACTACCCCCATTGGGAGGTCAACCTCCCTTCCTTCCTTTTCAGTTTGTTCCTTGCCAGTGAATCTAGGGTCCTCTATTTCCCTACTGCCACATCTTTTGTTGTTTCTTTGACTCTTGTTTCTTTTGATTGGGGTCTACCAACTTTACTATATCCTCCCACATTTTTATTTTTTTCGTGATTTAGTGTTTATCCATCCTTTATCATCTTTGCTTTGTGACATTCGCTCCTCCTCCAAAAATTGGTTCATGGTGGTCCTGATTTGGGGTCAAAATTTGTTCCTTTTGGCTTATAATTTCCCCTTCCTCTTGGGCTTCATTTTTTTGTTCTTCCTGAAATATTGGAGGTGAAGTTGTTCCCTTATTTTCCTTTTCTTTATCAAAATCCAGAAGTTTCTTCAAAGATGGTGACGTGGATGGTTCGTTGGAAGCCTTGGAAAAATAGCCTTTCTAGATGATCATTTGGAATATTTTCCTGATCTGGGTTAAAGGATTTTTCTATGAGTAACAGTTCTTTATGGGGTGTTGAGATTTCAAGTTCCTTTGAACTATTCATCAAAGTCTTTTTCTTCAGCGGATCATTCACTTGTGTCTCTATTTTGGGAATCTTAGGATCAAGAGGAGCTATTTTACAAGGTAAGTTCCCAAATTTATTGCATCCCTGATAGAAAACCGTAGCTCTCTCATATTCTAAAGGTTGAAACCATTTTCCAAACTTGGATTTTAAGGTAAAAAAAGTGGGTAGGACTATGTTAACCTCAATGTTGACACAAATTCTTGCATAGAATAACCTTGCTTTAAGAAGAGTAACATTTTCAATGGTGACCAAAGAACCAAAAGAATCATCTATTCCTTTAAAAACCTTCTAATGGAAAACCTCAAGTGGAAACCCAAGGATCCTAACCCAAATTGGAGCAACTTTTCCCAAATCAACAGAGGTTTCAAACCCTAGTTTCCACTTGCATAAAGACAAAATATTTTTAAATACACTATCAAAAGCCAATGGTCCACCTGTGAGGACCTTTAACATATCCTCATAGATAAAAAAAAGGTAAACAAAAAGAGACCCTTGGGCATAGCACTTATAGAAACATTTCCTTTGAGTTTCCAAGTGTCAGAGGCCCATTTTCATACCTAGTCTATGTTGGGTCATCCAACGAAGAATTTCCCCACCAAGGACAACTTAAAACCCTCCATAGTGTCATTCAAGATATCATTTGGGATGTCCACTTCGTCCCCCACCATAATACAAAAATCCATCATGGACTTCTGAGGTGTCCTTGTCGAAGTTTGACCTCCAACAAGCTTTTCCACATAGGAGGCGTTTTGGGCATCACGGCCTAAACAAGACTTGCCTTCAAGAGAAAAAATAAGGTTTTTCAAACCCCCAAACAATGGAATATGCTCAATGCACGAAGTACTCCTCCCACATGGAGAGGCAACATTATTCTGGGAAACAATAGGTTGCTTTGGTGGGGGAGCCTCCATGGGGCCCCCTCCAGGATGATTCATTGAGTAGAAAAGTAGCATAAATTCAAAATTCAGAGCACATGCAAAGCAGTATGTGATTATTGGGCCAAAAAAAATTTGGGTGTTCAAGTTTAAGGATATTTCTCAGCCCATGCTAGGAAGTTATCAGGTGTTGGGGATTATAATTGCAACCTCATGTATGGAAAAATTCTATCAAAGTTCAAGGATTGTGGTTCTTTCCTGATGAATGCTAGAAGTTTTTGTTATCTTGCAGGTGATCCTAGGTTTTTGAGGAGTTTAACATTAACTCCTACATCCACTACTACAATAAAGATCTCTCCACAATATAATTAATAGCATAAATATTGATTATTCGAAAGGAATTTCTTTCACCACAGTCTTTTGTTGCATAATGCGGTGGAGCTCATTTTTTGTTGAACATAATATAACAAAGGAAAGACAGAGTTTAGATCTAGTTTGAATCACAATCATCAAAATATTCTTAAATTCTTGATCTCAATGTTAGGTCTTCAATCTTCACCAAATCCACTTCAGATCTACTACGTGCAAGAAAGAGAGGAGAGAAAGGGTTGTGTTGTATAGGGGCTTGCCTAATTCAAACCTCGCTTTAGTGTTTCCACCTCCACAATGGCTATGAAGATGTTGGATAAAGATTTTTTACCCTAGGTTGGGTAGAGGAAAATAAATAAAAACAAATGATAAATCATAAGTGGTGCAAGTTATCGTTCAAATTTTCTTTCCTTGATAGACTGAAGTCATGATGCACATCTCAAACAAGGATAATTTGATTGCTGATAGAATATCTTGCAAGTGTTAGTACTCAAAGGAGAATGAACATAAAACATACAACGATCTTACTTGTGATATGACATAAGGGTCAATGCAGGATCATCGGGGTCCAAAAAGTGGCGATATGACAAAAATGGAATTTTTTATTTGCCCAAAAATGTGAAATTCCACTTTGACTTTTACTACAGTCAAGTAGAAAGTACATGTTGCCATGGTAAGAACCAAACCAAAACGGATATCCATTTAGTTCAAATCACATAAAGAAAGTATTGATATATACTATATTGTTATATATTAATCTATATATAATATTATTATAATATATTAAATAATATATATATATATATATTATAATGTTAATATATTAATATAATATATATTATATTATACAACATATATAAAATATATGATTATATTATATCATTATATTGTATAATTAATATATAATATATAATATTATTATTAATTGTGAATGCTTTGTCTAGTCCTACTCAAACAATGACAAACAAGCAAACATTAGTCCTTAAACAAGTGTAAACAAGCATTCCCTATGAAATTCATTCAAACACAAGAACATGGAATCAAAACAAAATATCAAGTAATCTACTAATGAAATCCTATTCTAATGCTCAAACCAACATCCCATAGGGGAATTGGTGCTTATTTGATGTGGAAAGAAGCCCTTTCCCAATCCCTTGATAAGCTTGATGATAGATGTGTGATTCTTGATGCAAAATACCAATAACCTAGCTATGGATGATGAATTCTATGCTAACTTTGGATGAAAGTGTGGATGAAATTGTGGATGCTTTGAACTCAAATGGCCATAATAGATTTGCATGAAGTTGTGTCTGAAATTTTGAATCCTCAATCAATAGAGAAGGCCTCTATTTATAAGGAAGAAGGATTGAAGATTAAAAAATAGGAAGAATATGGGATTAAAAAATGGACCAATGGCATTATGCCACTTGTCAACATGCTAATGAAGGAGAGTGGAGCACATTTTGAACAATGTGCATGTTTAATGCATGTAGGTGAAATTTGAATTTCAAGAGGTAGCTTGTGTAAGAGGGGATGTAAGAGGAATTAATGCCAAGTTGGCTCAAGAAGAGGACATGTAAGAGCCTTCAATGACAAAAGTACTTTGGGAGGGAAAAGTCAAGTGGGTGGAATATTCAAAAGAATATTCCATATTTGAATGAAAATAGGGTAATTTAAATAAAATAAATTGATTTACATGCGCAACTTGACCAAGGTTGACTTACCCAAGGGTGGAGTCAAAAGCTAGAGGAATGGGGGATTAGTGTTAGGAGTTAATTAATTTAGGACTAACTTAGGTGGAATTAGTTGATTGTGACATTTAATTTAAATATTTTGAGTTTATTTAAATCAAATGAGAGGATATTGGAACATTAGTAATTTAATTAAATAAAATTATTTATTCAATTAAATGAAGAAAATTAGGATTTAATTAAATAAAGTTGATTTATTTAATTAAATGAAGAACATTAAGATTTAATTAAATAAGTTGATTTATTTAATCAAAGAAAGAACATTAGGATTTAATTAAATAAAGTTGATTTATTTAATTAAAGGAATAATATGATGAAATAATCTGATAAAGTTCATTATCTAATTTTAGGAGGAATTAATTAAATAAAGATTATTCAATTAATTGGTTAGTGTAGAAATGATTAAGGAAGAATCGATATTCGTTATTCAGGATCGAGTGCATGATATCAATCAGGATATTTTGAGTGTCTACATTTTTCCCCTCTTTGAAGCAATGCACTTGTTGCGTTGGTTCAAAGAATAACCTTATCAAGATCAAAAATTCAAAAAAAATCTATTTTTTTCAAATGCCCCACTGCTACATCAGCGAGAAGAATTACGTTGGTATACTGCCCCCTCGAAAGATCGAATGAAAAATTGGATTTTAGGGTTGATCTCACGACAAAGAGGTTCAAGATGGACATATGGATGGTTAGACTAACATATCTATATTATGATGCAATGATGGAAATGAAATGCATGTGAAATGATCGGTGTTTCGTATTATGTATGATATGAATGATATGTGATATGCTGACAGTTTGTGGATGCAGGATGGATGCATTGGTGATGTTTGGTTGACTTTTGTGGTACTATGTTAACGTAGAGAGAAAAGAGAAGAAATGAGATGATAAAAAGAGGATCCAACAAGTCCATGATCTGTCGAGACTTTATTAGAAATAATGATGAGAGATTCATGATGTTTCGCTTATCAGAGATTGGGATTTTAAAAGAGCTTACTTACCTTATGTTTGATAACACACATAGATATGATGCATCAAGGTATAAAGAACTAGGATGGAATTGTACCTAGTGCGATGGACTTTGACTTGACAATCAGATAGGATTATCCTTGTTCACACCTGGCATACGAAACCTTATTAGAGTGTACCTCAGATTTTTCAAACATCTCAGACCAAAACATAGGAAGACCAAACCTTCCAATGTAATAGTCAACAAGACATCTAAAACATCCTCCCTACAAACCAAACAAAGTAAGCATGACCAAGGTTATATTGCAAGAATATTCAACAAGCACAACAAATGAAAGATAAATATCAATGCCCCATTCCTCTCTCTCTAAATTGTTTTGATTAGATATCATCGAGAGGTCATTGGAATGAATGCAATAGGATAAATCAACAAGACAAAGATCAAGTAAAAAAACAAGCCAATGTTCTTCATACCTCTAGCCAAGACTAAACTACGGTGATGCCTAATGTTGATGTCCATTGTAGGAAGGATGCATCTTAGGACATGATGTTATCATATGATTTTGGGATTGACTGGATGATGGGCTATTAGTACCAAGGGGTTACCAACTTGTTTACCTACTAACCTAGACTTGAGACCCTTGACGTTTGAGTTTTCACTAGTTAACCCGCTAGACTTCTTTCCAATTGTTTCACCAAAGGTTGGGGGTGACGATAACTTATTATGAGTGGATGTTTATTTCAGGTGATTGTGAAACGGGATGGATGGATTTTTTCAAATATTTGGATGCTTTTGAAGTTTTGAAATGTTATGAGGTTTTTTTTGGTATTTTCAAGATGTTTTACAAATGTTTTGATTTTTAAATTTTTCAATGTTTTTGGTGTTTTCTAATATTTATGAATGTTTTTGGATTTTGTGTCTCAGGGGCCCATCAAAGATTAGCCTTGCCTACATTTAAGCTCAAAGAAAACATAGTTCGGATAGCATGTTTTTGATGTTTTTCTGACTTTTTGACCTATTTTTGGATTTTGATATGTTTTGGATGTTTTTGGGTTTTCTTGGATTTTTGATTTTTTTTGGATTTTTCACACGATTTTAATGATTTGGATATGGATATGTTGATGATATCAATGATCTATTTGGTATTTTATTGAAAACCAAGCTAGGTTTGATTGATCAAATCAATGGATTGATGATGATAACATTGTTGAGGATACACAACAATGCAAGGATCTAGTGTTAAGCAACACAAGAATTGGGAAGAATATCCCTAAATGATGATGGATTGATGATGATAACACTGTTGAGGATACACAACAATGTAAGGATAGTGTTAAGCAACACAAGGATTGGGAAGGATTCATGAGATGATGATGTATTGATTGGATTTGATTGATCAAGATTGATAACATTATTGCAATTCAAGGATCTAGTGTTAAGAAACAAAAGAATTGGGAAGAATATCCCTAGATGATGATGGATTGATGATGATAACACTATTGATGATACACAAAAATGCAAGGATAGTGTTGAGAAACACGAGGATTGGGAAGGATATCTCAAGATGATGATGTATTGATTGGATTTGATTGATCAAGATTGATGGTGATAACATTGTTGAGGATACACAACAATGCAAGGATTTAGTATTAAGAAACACAAGAATTGGGAAGAATAACCTTATATGATGATGGATTGATGATGATAACACTTTTGAGGATACACAACAATGCAAGGATAGTGTTAAGCAACACAAGGATTGGGAAGGATATCCTGAGATGATGTATTGATTGGATTTGATTGATCAAGATTGATGATGATAACATTGTTGAGGATACACAACAATGAAAATATAGTGTTAAGAAACACAAGGATTGGGAAGGATATCCCAAGATGATGATGGATTGATTGGATTTGATTGATCAGGATTGTGAAGCTCGGTTCTGGAAAAAAAATTGTTTTGAATGATTTGATGTGATGTTGAAGTGTAAATTAGATGCAACTGATATTGATCGTTTGGATCGATGTTTGATGAAAGATAATGCTTGATAAGGAACATATTCCCATTAAAATATGACATGGGCTAGTGATTTGGATTTTTTGGCTCATCAATGCTTTGACTAATTTGATTTCATGTTTTCCAATATTCGGCTCACCACATAAGTTGGAAGATATAGATCAAGATTTATTCTTGAAGCAAGATGTAAATATGTGCCCCCAGTGTCTAGTAATGTATGGAATTCCATGGGTGGATTCTTGGATAGGTGTATGGATGGATGGATATGGATTATCTTGCGATAAGATAAGGTGTTTGAACAAAGAATGCTCATTTGGATAATGCTTCATGGCTTAGATAATGCTAGGTAGGATAGGATCAATGAAAATGACTCATGTCAAGATGTTTACCATAAGCAAGTGTAAAGTGCACACAAAAGTTTTATCAAGATCAAGATAACTTGGAAGATGGATGGAGATGGATGAAAATGGATTGGATAAATGGTTCATGGATGAATGGATTTATTATGGATAAGATGGATGGAATGATGGATTCATTATGGATGGGATGAGATGATTTCACCTAAATTAGTGCACACAGATGCTCGATTCTACACATGATTCCTATTTTCTATGTTTTCATCATGGTAACTATCCAAAGCACCACCATAGTGGTTTTCACTGGAGGACAATTTTTTATCTTTACTATTTTCATGATTTTTTTTATTTTTTCTTTGTGTGTGTGTTTTATTTTTGAAATATTTTAAGCTCATGTTGAACCACCTAGTGGTGTCGATGTAGATGCTTATATCATAATGTGCCATTGATATCTTGCTTGAAGAAGTTGATTTTCCAAGATACATGCACTTGAATGCAACTTTTGAGATTCCTAATATACTTTGTTGATACCGGAGTTAACTTTGTCTTTGTGTGCACATCGCGATAGAGTGCCTTTTGAATCCTTATGATGAAGGGTTGGTTCCAACACATGGTCAATGTGATAATTGGATATCATGCATGGACGCATGGATGGTGTTGTGTGTTTAGGAATAGGAGATGGATTGGTTGATAGTTTGGATACTTTGACTCTCCAAACTTGGGAAGATGAGCAATAATGGGTGGATATAGAAGTGTGTATGGAATTAGGACCAACTACTTGATATAATTTGTATGTCACTTGAGAAGCCTGATTTTTCCTTTGTGGACATTTTTTATGGATACTTTTCCCTTTTTATTTTTCCCCATAGTTTCTTTAACTAATGGAGTTTGATAGGGATAATATTTATTTGTATTCTTTGGTATCCACTTGTATGTAATTTGTCCTTCATGCTTCATTACTTCATTTTATTTGATGACATTCTTTGTGCTTTGATTCAAATCTTTCTTTTGATGTTGGTCCCAATTCGTGGATGGGGTGATGGGTGGTTGAAGATTCGTGACGTGGCTGGTTGTAGTATTAGCACTGGTTTCATCATAAGGACTCTTCATGCTCCCAATGTCGATGCTTGCACTAGATAAAATTTCCCCTAGCATTATAGAGGTATCACTGATATGTTTATATCCCTTAATTTTCAAATAACCAAGACCTTGATGCTTAGTATTTCCAATAATCTACACTGGTTCTAGGATACCCTATTCATGTAGGCCCAATCCTCTGCTTTGATGATTCATCCATTGAAAAATTTTATTTGCAATATGATATGATTTACCTAGGAATCAAGGTGCTACTCCTCTTCTTTTTTGTGGATCTTCAAAGGTGATAGCTTCTTCATTGATAAGATAGCTTGCCCTAAAAAAGGTAAGTGATCCTAGTTTATAAGTGATAGGACCCTCCATAAGTGGGATTACTTCTTGGTTGATATCTTTGGCTTGATCTTGTGAAGTATCATATTTTAATGCTTCTTCCAGAGGTGTTGATGATTCACTATCCACATAAAAGTATCCCTCATGATTCATTTTTTATATGCATTCACGGGATGTTTCCGATTCACAACTTCTACAAAGGCCTTCTTCATGACCCATTTCTGATATGTCTCTAGATTTTTCTATATCTTGATCATGTATACAAATTTTAAGAGTACGAGACTCTTGTTCGTTGTTAATGATATCAAGAGTATGAGACTCTTTTTTTGAAGTAAGATCATCTACATGTTGATTAGGAATAAGCATCTCATAGGTAGATGGAGGAATATGTGCTATATGGATATGATCATCATTTGTGACATATTGTATAGATTGGAGAGTGCTCATTAGATCATTGTAGTATCTTGGAGATATGAATTCTTGATATTGATTAATTTTGGAATTGATTTTGACATTCTTTGGATAAAGCTCTTGACATGGGTCAGTTTCAAAGGATGGATTGCTTAAAAAGGGTTCTTGGATATCTTCATTAGGAATAGGAAGTGGCTCAATATCCTCTTGAGCTTTGAGTGGATTTGGATCAAGTGTTGAGTTGAGGATCTCTTCAATATCTGTTACCATGAGGTTAAAGGATGTCAATATGTCTTGGAAAGGACCATTGATAGGTTTTGGTGAAAGATGTTGATCATGCTTTGGAATAAATTCTTGAGATATGCCCTCTAACTCATTAGGTGATGTAGAGACATTTTCAACATGATCATTGGTTGTTGGATCATGGATTATGTTAACAGGATAAAATAATTCTAACACTCCTTGAAATAGATCATTGTCGAATATTGTTGAGACCATGACTAAAAAGTGACTCTTGATGTATGTTGATTTTATCATCGGATGAGGTAAAAAAATCTTCATGGTGCTCATTGATGGATAGATCTTAATCATTGTTTTCAACAATTGTGGTGGAGAGATTGTCAATGTTTTCAACCATAGGATAAAATGATGTTAACATTTCTTGAATTGGATCATTGTTGGGTATTGTTGTAGGATTTTGATCATGATTGAAAAGTGACTCTTATATATATTTATTTGATTGTTGGATGAGGTAGAAATATCTTCAAGTTGTTCATTGATGGATAGTTGTGATTGATCTTGGAAATGTGATGACTGATCTTCGAGATGGGTGATTGGGTTTGTTGTTGATGTTGTTGATCTTGATATCCAACCTCTTGAAATTGGAGATATTGTTCTTGATGTGGTTGTGGAAACAACTCAATGTTTTGATGACATGGTTTAACCAATGGAAGAGTGTATTGATTTTGGGGTGGAGATGTCTCTTGGTGATATAAATCAATGAATTTTCTAAGTATAGCAATATGATCTCGCAAAATTTGATCTTGAAACCCTTGATATAGTTGATTTGGTTTTTGTTCAAGTAGATTTGGAATGTATACTTGTGGTGTTTGTATGGGATCATGGACAAATTGATTTTGGATAATGTTTTGATTTGGGATGATGTTTAGATTTGGCATTATAGGTTGAAATTGAACATTTTTGTGGTTGGGAATCACATTTACTTGATTTAGGTAACTTTCATTTTGCATGGTGTTACCTTGACTTGGATCAATACATGGATTTTATAACATATTGTTTGGACTTTGAACAACATTGGTGTGATTCGCAAACATATATATCCCAAAGTTCACCAAGTGTGGATTTGATATGTTCATGTTTGGTATAGTCACATTTCGCATGTATGGATTTGGTGGGATAGTGTTGTTTGGAATAAGACTCATGCATTGATTGTTTGGTTGATAGATTTGTAGGTTTTTACTTTGATTTAAATCTACCATAGGGAAAGGTGGTCCAAAATTTAGATTGGGAAAATTCACATTTGTTGTATCATTGAGGTTTGTAGGAGATAATGATCTCATGTATGGATTGTATAAATGTGAGTTTTGATAATCAATTGGTATTGTAAGGCCTTAATAGTTTGGTTGAATTGGATTACTCATGATGTATGAATCGAGTTTATATTCCATGTTCTTCTTGTGTTTTGAACTTGTTGACATCTAAGAGATTTAGGACCAATGATGAGATGAAAGATGAAATGGTTGAATGATATGGGTTTTGAACTTTTAGGAACTTTGGATCAATGCTAGACTTTGGGATTTTATTTTGATTGTTTTGATTGGATTATGAACTTGTGAATCCCAATATGTCAGTTTTATCTAGGGATAAACTCGTTCAAAAGGGTGATAATTTAACTAAGTGTGTGAGGAAGGATTCATCCACACAAACCTAACTAAACATATGATTTTGATTTTTTTTAAGGATGTACCCAAGTCTAGATAATGATGTTTCCAAAGCTCTAAAGTGGTTTGTGGGATGGGATGATAAATTTTTGGGATGAATAAAGTGTTTGATTTTATCCTAAATGAAGCTAAGAGGGACTTTGTTTACAAGACCAAGATAGTGAAGAACATGCTACCCTATGAGTAGTTCAAACCAAAATACCAATGTTTTGCTTGGAAGACCATACCATAAAATATAACAAGCACACATGTGGGGTTCAATTGATTAATCTTGGTTAATGACTTTCTTTTACCACATCAAACACTTCTTGCTTAGTTTTCAAATTGAATGTCTATGTTTCAATTCCTTTTCATTCCATAAGGTCAATTATGTGAAAATCAAGGTTTCAAGAGCATAGTCTCCTATGTTGACTTTGGAGAGAACTAATTGAGATATCGGCCCAAATATTTAGAACCCTCTAAGGATGAAATCCCTAGGGACAAGCATTAAAATTTGGCCTCTTCAAGGGTATTTGTTCTTCCAAAGGGTTTAAAATTTTGATGACTTGTTGAATGTTTGTTTTACAATGTTTTAGATCCAAGCAAAGTGTTTTGATTCCAAAATAATGCACAACCCCAGGATAGAAAATACAATATTTATTGAATTCCCACTTGGATTTCTCCAGTTGCACTTATTCAAAGCGGATGATTAGAAGCTTGACCACATTGGCTCCCCTCTGTGGCACTCACTTCTATGGGTCAACCAAGCTTTGAGTTCTCATGAATCTCCCATGAAAAGGACTTAATCTCTACTAAGAACTGTAAGTATGTGGGACAGCTTAAGAGGTCCGACCTCTTGATGCCTATTGAAACCAAAATTTTCATAAAAATTCTAAGGATTTTTTCAATTGAAATCCAAAATTCATATTATCTTTTTCATAAAAAAACACATTATTGCCATCCATGAAGCCAAAATAGCCTTCTACCACTATACCGCTACCACATTTGCTACCCTACATAGCCCTCACCTCATACCTCTTTACCACAACCCCTTGCAAAATAGCTCACGGTATCATGGTAAAGGAAGCTAACACTATACTCTATCACCTTTACCCTTTACCGCTATACTGTGAAGGGTTAGAACACAGCCTGTGGTAGAGCGGTATACCGAAGAATAGTGATAAAAGGAGACCGCTATACTGCGTAGGGTTAGAATAAGACTCACGATAGAGCGGTATACTTGAGAGTAATAATAAGAGGAAATACCACTATACAGTAGAGGGTTAGAACATGGTTCTCGGTAAAGTGGTAAACTAAAGCAGGGTAACAAAATATACCACGGTACCGCAGGGGAATGAAAAGTGACGCAAGGTAACACGGTAAAACAATCATTGGGACATTTAAAGCATGCTAGTCACATCAGTCAACTTTGAAATATTAAATTGAGCTTCATACAAAATATTTGAATGATTTCAATTTATGATTCGAGAGTTAATGCATCTTGGTGTGGACATACATGAAGTAGATTGAGATTTCTCATTCATAATAGTAGAAACCTAGTGCAGACAAGCTCAAGGTGTGGGAGTGAAGGGAATTCTCCAAGGTGAACTACATTTTTGGGTAAGCCATGTTCCTCACTCTTTGAATTTAACAATGGCACCAAAGAAAGTAGAAGTAGGAGCTAAAAAATATGAAGCCAAGACTCGTAAACCCTCTTTACAATCACCATTGCTTGCTTTATTGCCTAGTTCAGTAGATAAAGGTCCAAAAAAGGTTTTCAGAGATCTAGCTCAGGGATGTAGAGACCCTATCATTCCTCAGTCATGGTGGAATTTTTATTGGTATTTCTATAGAAACATAAATGATAAGGTTCCAAAATCAAACATGTGGACCCTTGACTTAGCTAAATTATTTGTTCCAAATGCTTTCATTGATGTTGAGCTAGTTAAAGCCTTGGCCCATAGCTACCATGCCCCAACCAAAATTTTCAGGCTTCTAGATGGTGGGTGTTTATTTGATGTTTCGAGGGAGGCCATTATTAAATGTTTTAACCTAAACAAACAAGTTGTTATAGAGGTAAATTTGGGGATATTAGAACAAGAGTACAAAAGGCTAAGGAGTACCTATAGGAGTGATGAGCTTCCCCTGCATATGAAGAGGGGTGATAATAACATAATACTTCCCATCCCTTCCTCAAAGGTAGAGACTTTTCCAGTGTCAGATTTCCAGGTTTACTTCAAAAACACCTATCATGCATTGTGTCAAGTTCTTGGGATAGATGCAGAAGATAATATATCAGTAGGATTATTTAGGATGGCTATGATCATTCAGCATCTGAAGTCAAATGTGGAATTTTATTTTGCATTTGTAATTGAAGAGAAAATACATGAGGGTTTGTTGCAGGTCAAAGAGGCTAAGGCTATCATAGCATTTAGAAAATATTCTTTGCTATGTCATTTGATTTTATTTCAGAATGAAACAAAATGAATCAGAAGGATGAAGCTATGCACATAAGATAATGGAGTTAGACTCCCTATATAGAATTTTTGCTACATCTGAGACAGTAACTGAACAAAATATGATTTTGTTGTGTTCAGAGATGATTTTGTTGTTAGAATAATTGTTGCCCTTGGTTATTCAACAACAATGTTACCTGAATCACTAATGAGTGTAATGAGGCCAATGTAGTATAAGCCAAACTAGGGCTATACTCATAATTATGTTGTTTGGTTCATTATGCCATAGAATACTAATATCAGGGTGTAATGTTGTGATCAAGCACCACACATTTTGCCAAAATTTGTACCTACAATAATATGATTTTTAGAGTTCATGTGGCAGAGGCTCTCGATGGAGCATGATTTAATGAGGAATTAGAGAAAAGGAACATTCTTTCCTAATTTAATAGTGTTTGAGAAATTTTCTATTGGATCTGAAATGTTGGAGGAACTACAAAGGTTTATGAGGGTCAATTATCCCCTCAAGTCTAGAAAGGAGAGAGTATGTGACGTAGAGGGTCACATTAATATGATCAGAATGACTTTGCTAACAAAAAGGGCCATATCTCATGTATTTGACACTGAGGATGATGTAATAAGTAATTTGGTGTATTTTGATGACGTATTTTAGACTAGAAAGAGATGGATAATGATGATGAGGTGGGAAGATCAGAAGAAGGAGAAGAATAAAAGTTTTAAAGGGTTTTTTACAGATGAACCCAATCTTCTCAAAAGGATGCAAATGATCCTTGGAAAATTTGATGAATTTTATAAAAGGGCCCAAGATGAGGGGTTAATTCCACTTCCCACTCCCCAACAACCAGCACATGAAACATCCACATCTAATACACCACCCCCATCACCTACACATCCATCCCCTTTATCTCCCACACATGAACCCCAATCCAAGAAGTAGAAGATTCAGTCATTGGTTGATTATGGCTTGAGTGATGGTGAGGAACAGGAAGCAGTTTTGACTCTAACTAAAATGAAGGAGGTGGTATAGCAACAGAAAATTCAAGAGCCTCATGACCCTAAAATAAGGATATCAAAGGAAGGCGATGATGAGATTCAATATGATGAGATGGTAGTTTCCTCTCTAAGTTTTATGGAGGATGAAATATTTATTTATACTAATGAATTTAAAGATTGTTGGACTAAGATGAAGATGAAGCAATTTGATGAAAGATTGAAGATCAATCTCATAGGAGCCGATGAATCAAAGCAGGCTGAAATTCAGGCTCAAACATTGGCATAATTAAATATTGATAATATTAATGTTACCCCCAAGAGGCAAGAGAATTAGTATTGAAAATTGATATGTTGATCATACTAGGGATGGAGCTATCTAAAGTGTTTCTTTTGGATCATATTAGAGCACAAGATGACCCAATGTTAGTTGTAGAGTTTGATTCAGAGGACAGTGTTTCAGGAATAGGGTATAACCCTACCACCCAAACTCTTGCTTTATGGAAGAAAAAAAAGAGCACAAGGAAGCCTCGACTCTTAGATGTGGTGCAAGAAATGAAGGCGTCATCCATGGTAAGAATGATGAAAGACACAACTCCTACATAGGCTGCAACTATAACCATGCATTCTCCAATGTTCACCAAAGATGTGGTGGAGAATATGGAAAATAAAATAACTAAATATGAGAAAAGACTAAAATTATCAAATGATGAAGTAAAAAAAAAAATTATTGAGAATGTAAAGTTGAAACAACAATTACATCAGGCTACCATAGTGAGGGGGATGAGTTAGTTGTTTATCACCCACCTATCTAGGATAAAGACCCGCAAATACAATAAATGAAAGGGGAAATTGATAAGTTAAAGAAGCATAATATGGAATATGTCAAGCAGCACATCCCAGATACTTTAAGAAATATATTGGAGCACAAAATTGGGATAGTGATGAGGGCACAGCCCGAGACTTAGAAAATAACCGACAAATAAGAGAATAATTTTATTATTCAGAATATGGAGCTTCTTACATGCAGAGGATCTCAAATCCCCAAGTTCTACAACACATGCAAGTTACAGAAAGCTATTGAATCACCCTTTCGCAATATGCGAGCTTGTCCCCAAAAGTTACCCAAAAATTAGAAACCCACCCATAAATAGAGCTCCTCTTTAGTTTGGAGCCAAAACAACATTCAAATTTGAGTTTAGGCGGTTTGGTGCCAAAAAATTACAACTTGAAGTTCAAATTTCAAAAGAACATTTGCAATTGTATCTTCTAGAAAGTGCGCCAACTTCTCGGGGCCATAACTTTTGATCCGAGACTCCGATTCGCGAATCGTTTGAACCATTGGAAAGGTCTCAAAGTCAACAACGCACTAAAAATCTGCTACACCGATTTTGGCAAGTTTCAGGGCCGATCCGGGAACTCTAAGTGACTCAAATCTAACTTAGAAGATTTTCATGTGCAAATCTGGGAAACTAAAACTGCAATATCGTTCAACCCAAGAATAGAAAATAAAAACCATAAATTGGGAATTTCATTATGATGAAAAGGGTATCCAAATATGTAAAAACATCTAAAAACTGAGAAACTTGAAATTTAACTATTTTTGGGTGATGCAAGATTGCCCTTACACCACTGGATGCTCCTGCATCAGATAGTGAAGGAAAAATAGGTGGAGCACATGAAAGCTTTAGCAATTTGGTTAAAGCCTTGGAATAGATAAATGCCAATTCCCCTATCCTTGAGGAACTCTAGAAGAGATGGAAGCCTACTTACCACATTTTGACTACTTTGTGCAAAGCCACACAAAGGGATCAAGATGCCCCTCCAAGACTCAAACCAACGCAGGAAATAGTAAAGGGAGTAATTGAGGAGCATAAGTACTTGATAGATATAAAGAAGAAAGTGGAAAATAGGAGGAATACATTTGATTCTATTAAATACATCTTCAGCACTTCGATCATCAAAGATGATAATCAATTAAAATGTGTGGATGAGTGGAAAGACAAATTTGATCAAATGATTTCTCAATGCTTGGAATATGTAAAAAATGATGGGGATATCGTCCTTGACAAATTTCATGCTTTGCTTGATGGGATTGTTATACTAGACAGTGGATACATGAAATTTGTGGTAGATGTTAGGAACCTACTTGATAATAGATGGAAGAGCCACCTCACAAATCTCACAGCAGCATAAGAATTCAGATGGCCAAATGATCTGAAAATCAGTAAGTGGAAGGAGAAGTATTTGGGCTCCGATGAGGATTGATCATCATCATCACAAAGAGATTTTAATCATATAGTAAAATCTTTGCACAGGTCTTAGATGACCATGGGCTTTTACTTGAAGACTAACGGATTAGCACACATTTTATTGTTAAGTTATTTCACTTATGTTTAATTTCATAATTATGTTTTGTTACCAAAATACATGTCCTTTGGTCTGAAGCTTGTTGCCTCTCATAGAAATAAGAGAGACCAAGAGCAAAAGGAAGAAGAGAGAAGAGATAGAAAAAAGTAACAGGAAAATAGGGATAATGTCTACATTTCAAAAGACCATGATGCATGTATAAAATTTTGGAGGAATCAATGAAAGAACTTTAATTTTGTGGTGTCATTCTGCTATCAATTGTTTGTTGAATTAATTGAAAATATTATCAAGTTGTCTCCAAGATTAATATTTCTTTGTTATTTAAATTGATATATCAAGTATATACTCAATTTATCAATGCACATTTGTTGTACTTGTGTGGTATGATTAATTGGTTCTTTCAAGTAAAGATTAAATTCTTCTAGTCATTCACAGTAATTTGGAAGTATCATTTGGATCACTAAGAAGAACCCAGTAATTACATTCTTGCATGTTTATACAAGTTATAAACTAATATTGGTATGCCAAACAATTAGAATTTCTACCAAAGACAAGCCCCTCATCTTTGACTTTCATTTGACTCCGTTTTACCCAACAAGGCACTGGTCTCACCCATTTTTATTTAGTTTTATCATACCAAATTCAAACTTCATATCTGTTAACTGAACGCATTAAATTTTACCTTGATATTACTTATACAATTCATACCAATTAGGATTTCATCTCTCCACTTCCAATTTCCATTGTGGATAGATTACTTAAGTAGGAAACACACAATCTAAGTATGCTCCACTTGCATGGTTATACCCACCTAGGTCTGGTAGAGTCTAAAGAGAAGAAGGTTCAAGTCAACTCAGAGTCAGGACCTTTATCATATTGTCAAAAATCTTACACAGACTCCACTGGGAATAAGAAGTTATAAAATTTTCTCACTTCCACATAAGTGAGTGGCGACTCTGATAAAATAAAATGCACATCAGACTATCACAATTGTACACAACATGCAAGGCAGAAGATCCTTGTATAAAGGAGGTCCTAGTGACAATAGTAAGTGGACACATAAGAATGATAAAGGTAAGAAGGTGTCTGATGAAATGTGCATGAAAAATAAGGATAAAACATTAAAACCTCACTTTGAGACATATAATCACTATGATACATTGATAAATGAAAATAGCTTAGTAGGAGAACCACATACTCCTTAAGAGAAAAGGAATCCTTTCTATCAGCCAAATCCTCGAAAGGAAGAAGAATTCAAGGCTGGACTTGAGGCTAAAAGAATTAGGAGAAAACATGAATATGATCATAGAATGGAAGGGAATCAGAATGAGCCTATTGATAATACAACCCCTAAAGAAAATTATGAATTTATGACTAAGGAAGAATTAAATGCACAATTGGAGTATGAAAGACAAGAAATGGAGAGATCAAAAGCAGAATATGAACAAAGGCTCCAAGTGATAAAAGATCTCCAGGCTTTGAAGTTGCAAAGAGCCCAGTTTGATGCTCAAATAGCTAACCTCCCTAAATATATACCACCTCACAGGCAAGGGAATAATAATGCAAGAACTTCAAATCCACCAAAAGCGCCACAAAATCAATCAGGGAATCAATACAAACAGCCAAATGTTCCACCAAAAAATCCATCAAAACATCTGAATGCTCAACCACCCCATGGCCAACAATATATGCCACCACCTCCTGCATAATACAATAGTCCATTATACCAATATCAACATCCTCAGAACCCACCTCAGCATTACACAACCATGATTAGGCTATTTGACTTAACAGGATTCCAAATATATCCTTACCCTATCGATAGCAGTTGGAGAGGTCTTGTCCCAAAATTTATAGGAAGTAGTGCAGTCACAGTTGAGGAACACTTAAGGAATTTTAATGCTTTTATTCAAGACCTGGATATGCAATATGAAGATGTACAGATGGGGCTATTTATGATGCCATTAACTGAAGAAGCTAGAGATTGGTTTAACAGTTTACCAACAACTTCTATTGCTTCAATTCAAGAGTTTTATGATCAATTCCTTGAACAGTATGGGAACCAATGTGCACCAAAGTTTTCCTTGCATGAATTGGTTGGCATCCAGAAATATCAAAATGAGTCGGTCTATGAATTCAACCAAAGATTCTCCAAACTGCATAATAAGATACCACCTAGATCCAAGTTGGCAAACCCTACAGCATTAAGTATTTATCTAAAAGCATTTGATCCAAAAGATAGGATATGAGCTTAGAAATAGGGGCCCCAAAAATTTAGTTGAAGCTCAAAAAATAGCATTGACTATTGAAAATAATAGAAAGGCTGTTGGGATGATAAGTAAGAGAGATAATCCTAGGGCCCCCCAACAATTCAACAATCCTCAACATAGGAAAGAAAATACATACAAAAATGAAAGGCCCAGGTTGCATGATATGCCTTATAATACAAACTGGAAGGATGGAAAGCCTGTGATGAATAGGCCTAAAAGTAAGGAAACCCCTGATCCTTTAAAGAAGAGAGGAGCATACATGGTGAACAATAATCCTTGGTTTCAAGTTTGTGACTTGCCACATTCCCCTAACCATTGTATTGTAGCTCAATCAATGCAAGAAGAGGAAATTCTAATAGACAATAATGAAGGGGATCACACAATTTATTTAACTTCCCACACTCTTCATCCCATTGAGCAGGAACATTCATCTTCAGAAGAACAGTATGAGTATGATGTTGATAACCAGAGATACAACATTCATATGGTAGAACAACAAGTTTTTTCTGATGATGAAGGAAGCATTGATGAACAATGTTTTGTTAGTACACCACCTTAGTCAAGTAAATGCAGTGTAAGAAGACTGAATAAGGAATAAATTAATAAATTGACCATTTCTGTAGTGGAACAGGAAACAAACAAATAGTGGTTGAGGAACATAACAGTAAATGAAGGTGAGGGTGTTCCAAGAGGGATATTTGTGAAAGACAAAACACAGGGAGCACCGAAGAAAATAGAAAATAAGCAACCTAATAAGAATGTGAAAAAAGAATGCTCAGAAGGAGGAAAGAAAAGAGTTGCATAAAAATAAACAAAAGCTCGATGACACAAACAAAAGAGAAAAAGAGGAAAGCAAAGGAGAGTCACTAGAGAAAAAGAAGATGATCAAAATAGAAAGTACCTCTTTTGATTTCACACAAGCTTTATCCCAGGTAAAAATGTATGTCTCATTACTTGAAATGATGAAAATTAAAGAGTATCGGGATAGTGCCATTCAATTAATATCTAGTGGGAATGATAAAAACACAAGCTCTAAAAATAAAGGGACCAATAAGGTCAGCAATAAACAAGAAAAGTTACATATTCCAAAGGTTTTTCTAGGGGATACATTAATAAATCCTCCACAAGTTGACCCATTCTTTACTGCATTACTTATAAATAACAAACTAGTGAGGAACTGTATGATAGATTATGGTGTTGCTATCAATATCATGCCAGTAGGGGTTATGAAACAACTTGGCATGTGGGTGGATACCAATGGTGGTAAGTGCTATGCTATGGATAGCAGGCCTATCCCAGTAGTGGGAGTCATGAAAGATGTGGAAGTAAAATTGGTCGCTTATCCACAAGAAACTTATAATATTGACATAATTGTGATTGATACGCCTCCACATTTTGGGATGCTTTTATCAAGACAATGGACTGCAGCAGTTGGAGGAAATGTACAGTTTAACTTGTCATATGCCACAATACCAATCAATGGTGAAGAGGTAAAATTATATAGAGATCCAAGGATGAATCAGATCGTTGATTATGTTCCTCAAGATTAGTTAAATTGCTTTTGTGATGTAGATTTGGGAAGTTTCAGAATAGAGCCTTCTCAGCCTAAATTAGTAAATACTGGCCCAATTGACAAACATGTTTCCAAGAATCAGCATGGTGTGTGGAAGATGTATTTCGATGGAGCATGTAGCCAAGAAGGAAATGGAGTAGGAATAATATTTATTTCACCTGAAGATACTACATTCAAATACTCATTCTTGCTAACATTTGAATGTACAAACAATATAGCAAATTATGAAGCCCTTCTAACTGGTTTGAATATGGCCGTCAAACATAAGATCAAATTTTGATTGTTCTCGGAGATTCTAAATTGATTATTTCACAAGTCAGATCAAAATATGTTGCAAAGAATAAAAGGTTAAAACAATATAGGAATGTCGTATGGGATACAATTGAATTGTTTGATGCTTTCTTCATTGAATGGATAGAAAGGTCCAAAAAATTCATGGCAGATTTCCTAGCTAATGTAGCCCTGAAAAGAGATGATATCACCTTGGTAAGAATATCTCAAGTTGAATTTAAAACAAGGCTTGCCATCCTTGATAATATATATAGCTGGAAATTTTTCAATGATGACATTGATCTCATGAAGTTTCTTCATTGTATAGAACAATATGAAGCTCATGAGATTGACTTCAATGCCTTTGTTGAAGAAGTAGATGGGAAACAGATTGTATTTGGAAAAGAAGTTTTGCAGATTAAGACCAACAAACTTCCAAAAGGACTTGTGGCACTAGAAAGGATATATGATGGAAATGATTGTTCTCTCTTGAAGCAGACACCAGTTAAAAGAGAAGATGTTGAAGAATTCAATCTGGGGATTGAATTAGCACCCAAAAAGGTATATATTGGAAAGAAAATAAGTCCAACAATCAAAAAAATGTTGATTGCATTGTTAAGGAAGTACAAGCATGTTTTTGTTTGGTCTTATGAGGATCTTAAGGCCTACAGGGAAGACTTATTCCAACATGAGATTCCATTAAAACCAGATACAAAACCATTCAGGCAAAAGCAAAGGCCCATCAACCCAACTTTGGAGCCTAAAATGCAAGAGGAGCTGGAAAAACTCAGAGATGGAGGAATTATCAAGCCTATTAGACATTCAACATGGGTCTCAAACTTGATCCTAGTAAGAAAGAAAAATGGGGATATTAGGTTGTGTGTAGATTTCAAAAATTTAAATGTTGCTTCCCTTAAAGATAATTCCTCTATCCCTAATATGGAAGTCATACTGCACAGAGTAACAGGATGTGAGTTGTTGTCAATGATGGATAGATTTTTTGGGTATAATCAGGTTAAAGTTAAAGAGTCTCAGCAATACATGACATCATTTACTACACCGTGGGGGAAATATTTCTATGTGAGAATTCCATTTGGTCTCAAAAATGCAGGGGAAACCTTCCAAAGGGCTATGGATGTGGCATTTACAGATTTGATTAATGCTATAATGGTAGTGTACCAAGATGACCTCACTGCTTATTCCAAAAGGGGAGAAGATCATGTAGAACACCTGGAGAAAATATTCATTAAGGCTTTGGAGTATGGTATCAGTCTCAACCCTAAGAAATGTCATTTTGTTGTCACAGAGGTTAAGCTTTTGGGACATATTGTATCAAAAGAAAGGATTAGAATAGACCCTGAAAGAGTAGAAGCCTTAGATAAAATTCTCATTCCCAAAACTGTCAAAGCCACTTAATCATTTTTTGGGAAAATTAACTTTGTTAGGAGGTTTGTGTCAATTTTTGTTGAAATCATTAAACCCATATCCAAAATGTTGAAGAAGGGAGAAAAGATAGATTGGACCGCAAAAGCCCTGGAAGCTTTTATATCCATCAAGAAAGCCATCAAAGAATCCCCCATTATGAAATCTCTCGATTTTACTAAACCTTTCCAAATATTATCATTTTCCTCATTTCACACCATAGCAACTATTATGTTACAAAAGAATGATGAAGGTCATGAGCAACTTGTATCCGTCTTTAGCAAGTCATTGCAGGGGTCAGAGTTAAAGTATGATATTATGGAGAAACAAGCTTATGCATTGGTCAAAGCAACAAAAGCTTTTAGGCCATATCTAGTTGGAGCCAAAGTAATTGCATATGTACTACATGCAGTTGTGAAAGATATCTTGGTGTAGATAGAGGTGGCAGGGAAAACATGTAGATGGGTCAACAAGATCTATGAATTTAATATGGAGATTCATATTACCAAGTTAGTAAGGCGACAAGGTCTAGCCAAACTAATGGCAGAAGCAAACATTGAAGCTAACCAAATTTGCAATGTGGAGAATGAGGATGGTACAATTGCAAGCATTGAACATACTCCTTGGTATAAAAACATAGTGTATTATCTCAAAAACATGAAGTTCCCTAAACGAGTGGATGATAATTAGAGAACATTGAAATTACAAGCATCCAAGTATGTATTCATATAAGGTGATATGTTTTGGAATAACAAGGATGGAGTGTTGTTATTGTGTCTAGATGAATCAAAAGCGGAACATGTCTTGAGGGGGATGCATGAAGGAATGTGTGGAGTTCATTATTCTTCCAAAATGACTACACATAAGATTCTCAGGGCAGGCTATTACTGGCCTAAGGTCTTCAATGATTATTTTTCATATGTAAGGAGGTGTGAAGCTTGCCAAAAATTCTCAAGAAAGATGAAATATCAAGGAGCCATACCGCTTAGACCTTTACAAGTAGAAGCCCCTTTTCACCAATGGGGAATTGATTTTATTGGGGAAATATAGGAAAAATCAAGTGGGGGACATAAATGGATATTAGTGGCTACTAATTATTTCACTAAATGCGTAGAGGAAATCCCAACTAAACAAGAAACAAGAAAGGTGGTAATAAATTTCCTGATGGAGAATATCATAACTAGATTTGGTACACCGGTAAGATTGATCATAGAAAATGGGATGTGTTTTAGGTATGATGAATTCAAAAGCTTTTACAACATATATGGTATTATTGTCTCTTATGCTACCCCTTACTACCCACAAGCAAACGGTTAGGCAGAATCCAATAATAAAAGTCTTTTAAAAATCATAAGGAGGATGTTAGATGGAAATAAGAAGGCATGGGACTCAAAATTAAGAATGGTTGTGTGGGCAGACAAAATTACTACAAAGAAGGTGATTGGAAAGTCTCCATTTGAATTGTGGGAAGACATAATTGTGTATAGGACACAGGCCAGGATGTCATTACAAAACCTATTATCAGTTTATAATTTCATCCTTTAGGAAGATTTAGATGTTCCAGAAAAAATGGAGAGAATGGAGCAACTTGCAGAACTTGATGAAATAAGGAGAATGGCTCAAAAGCAAAACATGAAGTTACAATCTCAAATGAAATATCTTTTTGACAAGAAATCCCAAAATAGAAAATTTGAGGTGAATGATTTGGTGTTGATTTGGAATGCTAGATGTTAGGAGAAAGGAAAGCATAGAAAATTTGAAGCCTTATGGTTAGGTCCCTTTGTTATTACTGGCAAGGGAGGAGAAGATTCTTATTATTCATAAAACATGTCTGGTGAGGAGCAAGAGTTTCCAGTACATGGAAAATTTCTAAAGCATTTCTTTTCTTGAGGAGTACCAAAGGATTAAGGATTGACAATGCATGGACAATTCTTAACAAGCCTCTTAAAATAATCTCTTTCCATGCACAGTAGTTTAGGAAATCCAAAAGGGACTAGGACTTGACAGTACATGGACAATCCTAGATTTCCCTCATTAAAAACAAATTTTCTTTCCATGTATAGTAGTGTAGGATCATTTCCATTATTTTTCACCTCCATATCCTTCTTTATTCCATCCTCACCACATTCCATTTTTCAAATCTTCTGAAATTTTGATCTGCACCCAGAGATATTCTAGATTCTTCCAATGATTGGTAAATCACTCATCCCCAACTGGAGCCGCTATTGGAACCAAAATTTTCATAAAAATTCTAAGGATTTTTTCAGTTGAAATCCAAAATTCATATTATCATTTTCATAAAAAAACACATTATTTCCATCCATGAAGCCAAAATAGCCTTCTACTGATATACCACTACCACATTGGCTACCCTACATAGCCCTCACCTCATACCTCTTTACCGCAGCCCCTTGCAAAATAGCTCGCAATATCACAATAAAGGAAGCTAACACTATACTCTATCACCTTTACCCTTTACCGCTATACCGTGGAGAGTTAGAACACAGCCCACAATAGACCAGTATACTGAAGAATAGTGATAAAAGGAGACCACTATACCACGAAGGGTTAGAACAAGACTCATAGTAGAGTGGTATACTTGAGAGTAATAACAAGAGGAGACATCGCTATACCGCAGAGGGTCATGACATGGTTTGCAGTAAAGCGGTATACTAAAGTAGGGTAACAAAATATATTGTGGTACCACAGGGGAGTGAAAAGTGATGTGAGGTAATGTGGTAAAATAGTTGTTAGGACATTTAAAGCATGTCAGTCACATCAGTCAACTTCAAAATATGAAATTGAGCTCAATACAAAATATTTGAATGATGTGAATTTATGATTCGAGCGTTAATGCATCTTGGTGTGGAGATACACGAAGTAGATTGATATTTCTCATTCATAATAGAAAATTCCAAGTGAAGATGAGCTCAAGGTGTAGGAGTGAAGGGAATTCTCCAAGGCGAACTACATTTTTGCATAAGCTTTGTTCCTCACTCTTTGAATTTAACAATGGCACCAAAGAAAGCAGAAGTGGGCACTAAAAAAGACAAAGCCAAGACTAGAAAACCCTATTTACAATCACCATTGCTTGCTTTATTGCTTGGTTCAATAGATAAGGGGCTAAAAATGGTTTTCAAAGATCTCGCTCAAGGATGTAGAGACCCTATCATTCCTTAGTCAAGGTGGAATTTGTATTGCTATTTCTATAGAAACAAAAATGATAAGGTTCCAGCATCAAACCCGTGGACCCTTGGCATAGCTAAATTAATTGTTCCAAATGTTTTCATTGATGTTCAACTAGTTAAATCCATGGCTCGTAGCTACCATGCCCCAACCAAAAAATTTAGGATTCCAAATGGTGGGTGTTTAGTTGATGTTTCAAGGAAGGCCATTATTAAATGTTTTAACCTGAACAAACAAGTTGTTATAGAGGTAAAATTGGGGAAATTAGAACAAGAGTACAAAAGGCTAAGGAGAGCCTATAGGATTGATTATCTCCCCATGCATATGAAGAGGGGTGATAATAAAAAAATACTTCCCATCCCTTCCTCAAAAGTAGAGCCTTTTCCAATGTCAAATTTTTCAGGTTTACTTCAAAAACACCTATCATGCATTGTGTCAAGTTCTTGGGATAGATGCAGAAGATAATATTTCAATAGGATTAATGAGGATGGCTATGATCATTCAACATCTAGAGTCAAATGTGGAATTTTATTGTGCATCTGTGATTGAAGAGAAAATACATGAGGGTTTGTTGCAGGTCAAAGAGGTAAGGCTCCCATAGCCTTTAGAAAATATTCTTTGCTATGTCATTTGATTTTATTTTAGAATGAAACAAAATGGACCAGAAGGATGAAGCTATGCACACAAGATAATGGATTTAGATTCCATGTATAGAATTTGTGCTACATCTGGGAGAGTAACTACACAAAATGTGATTTTTTTGTATTCAGAGATGATTTTGTTAGATTAATTGTTGCCTTTGGTTATTCAACACCAATGTTACCCGAATCACTAATGAGTGTAATAAGGCCAATGCAGTATGAGCCAGACTAGGGATATACTCATAATTATGCCGATTGGTTCCTTATGTCACAACATACTATTATCAGGGTGTAGGGTTATCATCAAGCACCACACATTTTTCCAAAAAATTTACCTACAAGAATATGCTTTTTAGAGTTCATATGGTAGATGCTCTAGATGGAGCGTGATTTAATGAGGAATGAGAGAAAAGGCACATTCTTTCCTAATTTAACAGTGTTTGAGGAATTATTTCTTGGATCTGACATGTTGGAGGAACTACAAAAGTTCATGAGGGTCAATTATCTCCTCAAGTCTATAAAGGAGAGACTATGTGACCCATAGGATCACATTAATATTATCAGAAGGAATTTTCTAACAAAAAGGGCCATATCTCATGTATTTGACACTGAGGATGATGTAATAAGGAATTTGGTATATTTGATGACGTATTTCAGACTAGAAAGAGATGGATAATGATGATGAGGTGGGAAGATCAGAAGAAGGAGAAGAATAAAAATTTAAAGGGTTTTTTTTTCAGATGAACCCAATCTTCTCAAAAGGATGCAAATGATCCTTGGAAAATTTGATGAATTTTATAAAAGTGCCCAAGATGAGGGATTAATTCCACTTCCCACACCCCACCAACCATCACATGAAACATCCACATCTCATACACCACCCTCATCACCTACACATCCATCCCCTCCATCTCCCACACATGAACCCCAAGCCAAGAAGCAAAAGATTGATTCATTAGTTCATTATGGCTCGAGTGATGGTGAGGAACAGGAAGCAGTTTTGACTCTAGCTGAAATGAAGGAGGTGGTATAGCAACAAAAAATTCAAGAGCCTCATGACCCTAAAATCAGGATATCAAAGGAAGGTGCTGATGAGATTTAGGATAATGAGAGGGTAGATTCCTCTCTAAGGTTTATGGAGGATGAAAATTTTATTTATAATAATGAATTTAAACATTTTTGGATTAAGATGAAGATGAAGCATTTTGATGAAAGATTGAAGATAAATCTCATAGGAGCGGATGAATCAAAGCAGGCTAAAATTTAGGCTCAAACATTATCAAAATTAAATATTGATAATATTAATGTTACCCCCCAGGAAACAAGAGAATTACTATTGAAAAGTGATATGTTGATCCTTCCAGGGATGGAGCTATTTAAAGTGTTTCTTTTGGATCATATGAGAGCACAAGATGACCCAATGTTAGTTGCAAATTTTGATTCAAAGGAGGGTGTTTCAGGAATAGGGTATAACCCTACCACCCAAACTCTTGCTTTATGGACAAAAAAAAAGAGCATAAGGAAGCCTCGACTCTTAGATGTGGTGCAAGAAATGAAGGCGTCATCCATGGTAAGAATGATGAAAGACACAACTCCTACATAGGTTGCAACTATAACCATGCATTCTCCAATGTTCACCAAAGATGTGGTGGAGAATATGGAAAATAAAATAACTAAATATGAGAAAAGACTAAAATTATCAAATGATGAAGTAAAAAAAAAAATTATTGAGAATGTAAAGTTGAAACAACAATTACATCAGGCTACCACAGTGAGGGGGATGAGTTAGTTGTTTATCACCCACCTATCCAGGCTAAAGACCTGCAAATACAATAAATGAAAGAGGAAATTGATAAGTTAAAGAAGCATAATATGGAAGATGTCAAGCAGCACATCCTAGATACTTTAAGAAATATATTGGAGCACAAAATTGGGATAGTGAAGGAAAAATAGGTGGAGCACATGAAAGCTTTACCAATTTTGTTAAAGCCTTGGAATAGATAAATGCCAATTCCCCTATCCTTGAGGAACTCTAGAAGAGATGGAATCCTACTTACCACATTCTGACTATTTTGTGCAAATCCACACAAAGGGATCAAGATGCCCCTCCAAGACTCAAACCAACGCAGGAAATAGTAAAGGGAGTAATTGAGGAGCATAAGTACTTGATAGATATAAAGAAGAAAGTGGAAAATAGGAGGAATACATTTGATTCTATTAAATACATCTTTAGCGCTTCGATCATCAAAGATGATAATCAATTAAAATGTTTGGATGAGTGGAAAGAAAAATTTGATCAAATGATTTCTCAATGCTTGGAATATGTAAAAAATGTTGGGGATATCATCCTTGACAAATTTCATGCTTTGCTTGATGGGATTGTTATACTAGACAGTGGATACATGAAATTTGTGGTAGATGTTAGGAACCTACTTGATAATAGATGGAAGAGCCACCTCACAAATCTCACAGCAGCATAAGAATTCAGATGGCCAAATGATCTGAAAATCAGTAAGTGGAAGGAGAAGTATTTGGGCTCCGATGAGGATTGATCATCATCATCACAAAGAGAGTTTAATCATATAGTAAAATCTTTGCATAGGTCTTAGATGACCACGGGCTTTTACTTGAAGACTAACGGATTAGCACACATTTTGTTGTTAAGTTATTTCAGTTATGCTTAATTTCATAATTATGTTTTGTTACCAAAAGACATGTCCTTTGGTCTGAAGCTTGTTGCCTCTTGTATAAATAAGAGAGACCAAGAGCAAAAGGAAGAAGAGAGAAGAGATAGAAAAAAGTAACAAGAAAATAGGGATAATGTCTACATTTCAAAAGACCATGATGCATGTATAAAATTTTGGAGGAATCAATGAAAGAACTCTGATTTTGTGGTGTCATTTTTCTATCAATTGTTTGTTGAATTAATTGAAAATATCATCAAGTTGTCTCCAAGATTAATATTTCTTTGTTATTTAAATTGATATATCAAGTATATACTCAATTTATCAATGTACATTTGTTGTACTTGTGTGGTATGGTTAATTGGTTCTTTCAAGTAAAGATTAAAATCTTCTAGTCATTCACAGTAATTTGGAAGTATCATTTGGATCACTAAGAAGAACCCGGTAATTACATTCTTGCATGTTTATACAAGTTATAAACTAATATTGGTATTCCAAATAATTATAATTTCTGCCAAATACAAGCCCCTCATCTTTGAATTTCATCTGACTCTGTTTTACCCAACAAGGCACTTGTCTCACCCATTTTTATTTAGTTTTATCATACCAAATTCAAACTTCATATCTGTTAACTGAACGCGTTAAATTTTACCTTGATATTACTTATACAATTCATACCAATTAGGATTTCATCTCTCCACTTCCAATTTCCATTGTGGATTTATTGCTTAAGTAGGAAACACACAATCTAAGTTTTCTCCTCTTGCATAGGTATACCCACCTAGGTTTGGGAGAGCCTAAAGAGAAGAAGGTTCAAGTTCATCATTTGGCCTTGTATGTTAGCCAAAAACGTATCAAGAGATTGGCAACCTCTTGCGGTTTCAAACCAACGTTTTTGAGACCTAAAAACACCAACAGATAATAGGGTTTATGGATTTTATATGATTTTTTTCATAATCAAGGTACCCATTCAAATGTCCACATGAGAGGCAAGATCAACCCATACAAAGAGTATCACTTGCTTGTTCGTAGGAGTACCTATAATGATGAGTTTCCTCAACATTTGAATTTATATACCAATTGAGATTAGCTTGGAATTTAGCTCATCACCAGTTTGAATCATTCCCTTGAGGTGAGTACTTTTTCCCACCAATGCAAGCCCTCTAAAGGTAAACAACAGTGAAGGAGTACATTTGTAGTTTGACCACCTAACACACTTAGGAGGAAACACACACAATGTGCTTTCTTCACGCTCGCATGATTTTTTCAATTTTAAACCCAAACTTGAAGTGTGGAGGAATCTTTTAGACAACCTAATGTCACTAAAATACTTTTGATTCTCAAGATCGTCGCGAAGCACAAGAGAAATGCATACGTGTTCAAATAACACAAGTTGAGAAAAATATTACAAAACAAAGTAAACACAAGTTCTTTTTAAATCCTCAAAGGAAATAATGAGATCTTTTTAGAGAACCAAAAGGCAAGTGTGAAGTTGTTTATTCAATTTTAGTCCCAAATAAAAATTCTAGTAAGTTTCTAAGGTTCAATTTTAACCAACTTGATAAAGCTTGAGTTGTAGGTTAATTTTATGCCCAAAATAATTCTAGTTGGTCCTAAAGCATGAAAGGAAAATACATGATAGGTTATTTTCCTATGAGTGTTTAAAAACACTATTACAATGAGTATCAAATGTTTTTTCTTTCACTTCCATGGTCCATGATCCTTTAAAACCTACAATCCAAGCTCCAAATGTTAGATGAAATCAAGAAACAAGAAGATGTGAGGGTTAGATAAATGGTTAAGCATAGCAACCCAAAAACTTAGACCAAGTTTCATTGTGATTTGACATTAAGTGAAAATTTGAAAATTAACTCTATCAAAGTTAAAAAACACCTACACCATTGCATAGCTTATGAAATTCTATCCCATGTAGCACCCCTCCATTTTGGCTCTTTTGATCGGGCAGTGTTTTATCTTTGTTATGCTTTGTTTTGTTAATACTTTTTCTATGGTACTTGGTTACTATTTGATCACTAACTATAAAGCAATGTGAATGTTAAATTTTGATGTGATGGTATTTTACTCTAATGTTATCATTATGGTATGCTTTGAATTATCCTAGCAGATATTTGAATTAATGATGCTTTATGTTGTTGATTATATTATTGATGTTAGATTCGTCAGTTAGTAATTTTGTATTGGTGAAGGGGATGGGATTGTACCACTCGCTTGCGAGCGCCCTACGATTCCAATATTTCCTCTTCATGATGTGTTTTATAATGATATATATATGCATTTTTGATATACTCTTTGTTCGCAAGTTGACAGGTACAGGACATCGACTCCACCTGATTTCACAGGTTTGAGCGTGTCCATTGGCCAACGGTTTTCGATTGGGAGATAGTAGCTAGGTTTTATGTGTCAAGTCATCACCCTAGTCATAGTGTGTCGTCGGGTTTTAGTCAGGTTAAGTTGCTTCTTTGTTGTTCATCTCTCCTTGATTTATTTAATTTCAAGTTAAAAAAGGTAAATAAATGGCTTTTTGTATTTAGGTTGTTTATTAAATAAAACTAGTTGTAGTGTTAGAAATGTTACTTAATTTATTAATTAATTTAATTTAATTAATAAAATAATTTAATCTTGGATTAGATTTATTTTATTGATTATTTAAAGTAATTGTGTGGAATTAAATCAAGTTATTCATTTTGGAAATTATAATTGTTAAATTCTTTTTGAAATGAAAATTTTAAAAGTGTTAAAGTTTTTTGAAAAGAAAATTTTTAAAGTTAAATTCTTTTTGGAAATGAAAATGTTTAAAAGCATTTAAATTCATTTGAAATAGAATTTAAAAAAATAAAAAAATAAAGTCATGTTGAAAAGAAATTTGTTTTTTTTTTTAATTTTCAAAAAAGGCAAAATATCTCCAAAAATGGATAGAGAAGTAATAACTATGGTGGATGGGATATTTTGGGGAAGGTTGACTAAATTTGGGGGAAGATATTTCATTTATATATATATATATATATATATATATTGTTGTTAAAAAGAAAAGGAAGTTCTTCGTGTTTGGTTTATGCATTATTGAAAATTTGGGCTGTGACGAAGAAAGGAAGGAATTTCTCTTGTTGTGGATGCACTTGGGATTGGAGTGAAGATTTGAAAAGGTTTTGGAAGAATTGGAATTGCAACTCAACACCAAATTCTCCTTCAAGCTTCAAACAGGTTCTTGTTTTCTTTTTATTGTTTTGAAAATCTGGTTTTCAGTTTTGAAAACTTGTTGCAAACATTTTTGAAAACCCTGTTGAAATCTTGAAGAAATTTAGATTTTTTGTAGAAAAATAAAAACTTGCAACTGAAATTTTCAACTTCAACAATAGAAAAATGGAAAGAAAACAAAATGAAACTAAAAAAAATCTATTTTGGAGTTGAAATGTTTCATATCAAATTTGAAATTGAAACTAGGAAATTATGTTTGGAAATTAATTTTTTTGGAAATTTTTGTGGGAAAAAATTGCCCAATTTTAGCTGTAAAACAATGAAAATTTATAACATAATATAAATATGTAAATATATATAACATATATATATATTATGTTATATATATTTACATATGGATGAAGTTATGCTGGAGAAATTTTCTGTTTTTATAAAAAAAGTTTACACAGAAAAATTTATGTGCAAACAGGGGAGGGTTATTTTAATTTTTATTAATATATATATATAAATAAATAAAAAATTATTGTGTATGTTTTGGGTTGGCGGGGGAGGGGGGGGTGGGGCGTAGCCATGGCTACCACAGCCCACACCTAATGGAGGGCGCTGCTGTGGCAGCACTTCCCATAGATCATGGGGGAAGCACTGCCACAGGGGAGGCTAGGTGCAGCCTGTGGCTACGACCTCCTCCCTTTTGGGGACCGTGGGTCAACAAAAAACAAAAATCATTTTTTTATTTTTATTTTATTTTTTATTTATTTTAATTTTATATTATATATATAATATAATATATATATTATATGTATATATATTATATATATAATATAATATATATATATTATATGTATATATATTATATTATTATTTTTATATATAATATATATATTATATATATATAATATGCATATTATATATATAATGTATATATTATGTATTTTTAAATAATTGGTTTTAATTAAATGTTGGAAAACAATGGTGAATGGAAATTTAAATAGTTTTTTTATAATATATATATAATTATATATAATTATATATTCAGTAAATATATAGTTATATATACATGTTTAAATTATAGTTAATTATGGTTTTCGATAATGATTTTATTATTGATGCAAATATTAATTTCAAAGGAAAATGATGTAATTGGAAAATTATTTTTAAACATTAATTGTAATTGGGAAGTTAAAATAAAACAATTAGTTTAAGCTTCTTCCTTCTAATAATTTTAATTATTCTATTGGATTGCATGCAATATGTTATCACCTTGCTTGGATTTAGGAAATCCTAAAGTAGGATAATAATTTGTCTAATTTTTCTTTTCGTTATGAAATCTCCCTATTTCACAATGTTGGGAAAATAGAGTTAATTGTTATGTAAGTCTTCCAGATGGGGTTTTCATTTATTTGTGTGGGTTGTCGTAATGTGATAGTCAACCTTGGAATTGCCTTGGGTAGTGCATCTAAATGTATCCAGTTAGATACTCGGTTATCACGAACGGGATGTGTTGGATTTATGTCATGTATAGGGATTTAATATCCTTAGGTCACACTTGTGTACCCTTAGGTTGTGGAGTTATTCCATGTGTTGTCTTAGAGGAGTGGCTTGCAATGAGGGCCGACACACAAAGTGGTGTCAGGGTAACTCATTGTAAGTTAGTTAATCCAGTGATAACGTAAATAAACTGATTAGAGGTTAGGTAGTATCAAACACTTAACAAGATTAGTTTTGTCTCACTCATGGATGCAAGGGCTTGTATATACTTGGGATGGGATGAGAAAGCCTAGAATGGAAAGATTGTTATCTCATCTTTATGAGAGATAACTAATTCTACATTGGTTTGCATGAGGGGTCGGGAGTTGTTAGAGGTTTCCAGGATATCCCGAGATGGGGGCCGGTACCAAGGAAGACTTACCAGGATATCCCATGTAACATTGTGATGACACTTCTCCTAAGTCAGCAGTATGTTTGTATCAGTGATGCAATTGATTATTTAACTCTGGAAGCATTGTAACCATAGTGTTAAGTGATGTTGTACTTGTATTTAATTTAGTTCAGTTATGTGTAGCATGTTTCTAGAGGTAGATGGTCTTGTTTAGGAATCATGGTTACTATCTCCTAGCACGGGGGGTGAGCCTTTGGGTATCACATGGTTGGGTGGAACGTGCACCTTAATTTGTTGGGTCTTCTTCTTGTTCATGTGGACGATATTTCCAATTGGAGAGCTCATGGGATCTAGTTACATTTCATGCTTTATTCATTTTAGTTGAACTTGTAATTTATTACCCCTCATTTGTATTGAGGTGGAAGATGTAATTTGTAACCTTGTTTATTGGATTTACCTCACTCAGGGAATGAGAGTTGTAATCTTATTGCAAATTATTGTTATTTGAAATCAAGTGGTATCTCATATGCTTGAATGTAATTTATCATGTATGGAATGTATGTGTACTTAATTTATTAAATAATTAAATGTTATGTTTTCAATACATGTTTGCTTTTTAGGTTTTAAATTAATCTCAATCTCCTAACCTTAGAGGTTGTTGGAAATGGGTAGTGAACTTGCATGTTAATTGTACTTGAAAAAAATAAAAATTAGTACATTTGAGTAGTAAATTGCAACTTCCTCTAGGGTTGCACGGCAGGGCATTACATCCCATTTCAAAAAAAAATCTTTGAAAAAGACCTTTGTATGACAAAGATATGGTCATTTTAAGATTGACTATAAAAGAAAAAAAAATAGTGTTGCCATTTGAACAAAGAGGCAACGTCGCTATATAGCGACACTAAAACGATTGCATCGTTGTTTGAGGATTTCAACGTCGCTCTGTGGAAAAATAAATACCATGTTTGCATCGCTATAATTGGTGCTTCTTTGATGTGGAAAGAATCACTTTCCCAATCTCTTGATAAGCTTGATGATAGATGTGTGATTCTTGATGCAAAATTCCAATAACCTAGCTATGGATGATGAATTCTATGCTAACTTTGGATGAAAGTGTGGATGAAATTGAGGATGCTTTGAACTCAAATGGCCATAATACATTTGCATGAAGTTGTGTCTAAAATTCTGGATCCTCAATCAATAGAGAAGGCCTCTATTTATAAGGAAGAAGGATTGAAGATTGAAGAATGTGGGATTTGTTACCAATTTTTTGCTATAGCTCAATTGGTGGAGCTAGACTAAACATTGTTATATCTTAAAGTGGAATTACAATTATTTCAGCATTATGCTTAAGTGTTTTTTTCACTTTGTTCATCGTTCTTTAAGTGATAGTTATGCTTTGAAAAGAGGAATCAGAATTTCAGAAGTTACTATTCAATATTTTACAATCATATGTAGGACAGAATTGAGCATATAAACAAAAAATAATTTCTATTGCTTTCTTTTATTTCATGAAATAATTCATATTTGTAGATCTTTGTTTGATTGCAAAAATCCAAATGATAGTACAACATTGCATTGAGATGCATTTTCTTTTTAGAATGAAAAGCATAAGATTGAAATCAAATATCCACACAAGCCATGGATGGGACTGTCATAGTGCATCACTAGTATCACACTACATTATGGAGGATGCATTAAGGAAATAAATCACATAAGTAACAACATAATCATCATTTCCTGATGGATCGATGCTCGATGCTAAAGTGGTGCACCTTTTGTCTTCTCCAAGCTTCGTCGACTTGTAGAAAGAAAAAGAGGGATGTCAGAAGCTCCGACTATGAAGATACCTATATGAATCATCAACAATAATGCAGTCTGCTACTAATCAAACACTAAAACAATCAAGTGAAGTATAGAAGCATGACCTAAGGGAGAAACATCAATATGATAATGATATATTGTTTTTTATGCTAACTTTGTTTGTTTCTTTGTGTAGGTATAGGGAAAATCACGAAGTTGATTATTATTTGAAGACCAAGCATGTGGAGAAAACTAGGCTCCCACAAGGGTAGAGCTCGACATGTTGCCCTTATTCTTTACAAGTGGGCTGACATAGGAATTGCATCATCATATTCATCAAAAAAAGAAATGATATACAAATGAAAAAGTAAAGCAGAGTAATCCATCAAGATATTAAAAAAAATGTGCATTCATAACAATCAAGTAAATTCTTTCTGAAAGCTACAGGTGAACAGTGAGTTTAATCTGCTCAATCATTTAACTGAGTACAGTACATTCATCTCAAACATTGTTGTATGGTTTACATTATTTCACCACAATAATATGTATTCATCATGTTCATAATATCATGAAAATCAATAGTGCTCTTTCTCTCAATCCAGAACAGTGAACAGGCATACATAATGCCTTAACAAAGAGAATTGTTTCAATTTTTAATCTCAGAAGAGAGCACGTTCACATAATAGTTTCATTAAATGGAGCATAAAAATGCATGAAGAGAGCTAGGTTGAGAACCAAGAATATGAAGGTTCTGATAATGCATTGCAATGATCAACAGAACAGCCAATTTTATTATGGTTGAGGAGTGCAAATGATTGCTTTAAATAGAGCTATTGTACTAATGTTATTTGAAAGTAATGAAAGTAAACAATTAAGATACACTAACTGAAGTAATTGTTCTATCATGATTCCAAACTGTGTCTTCAAAAAATTTGAGTGTTAGACAAGAAGTGTGCATAGTGTTGACAAGGATTTAAGCACATAGAAGTCTTTTCCAAGGTGGGCAGAGTATACATTGAATATATAATTTATAGATCCAAATTAAAAGGTTTTCTGTGTGCATGAAGAGAAATAGTAATATCATCTGGTCAGGGCATGAAGGTGCAGGCATTCATCCTCTGGTTTTTGACTGAAGCAACATGAGTAGAGCGGGGAATCATAGGAAAGGTAAAGGGGATTAGGACAGTGAAGATACAATGCCTGATTACGGGAAGTATTGTTTCAGTTTTTATTCAAGAAAGGTAATTATGCATGGGACAACTTTCTTTTATATAATAGAGACAAGTGAAAGAGTTTCAGTCTCTATCAGAATAATAGTGGATGACAAGCATTAGTACAACATCTGATGTATTTGATAAAGGAAAGCAAATGATATGGCAAAGACAGCCAGTTCATTATTGGCTAAGTATGCAGTACAATGTTACTATAAGATAAGTTTATGTATCACTGTTATTTGAAAAGGATTCAATCAAAAACATATTGCTTGGGATATTCATTCCATCATTCCAGTACATCTTGAATGATTACAAGTATCAGGAAAACAAGTATACCTTTCAATTACAGAGGAAATACAATGTAAAAAATTACTTTCAGAATAAAAGAAAGCAGAGTTTGTAACAAATGGTTTGAGTAAGGGTTTAGCATGTATCCCTGAAGAATATGCATGAGAAGCAAAAGTGGACTAGGAATTTACAAATTTAAATCAAAAGAAGTTTTGTGTGCAAGGAAAGAGCATTATAATAGTAATTAAAAATGTAAACATAAGATACCTGAAGGTTTGGTATGCTTAAGGTATAGGAAGCCATATGAAGGCTTTAATTCAGGATATTCTATTTCAGAATCTCATAAATTCATTTCAAGATTTCAACAGAACACGAGGGGAAGTGTTTTTATCTTTCAAATATCAGCTATCATGGTGGAGTTTAAACAGATTCAAAAAATACATAAATAGATAATGGGTCGAGCCCAGTTTTGTCAAAAACAATCAAATATACAATTCCTTGTTTTTTTGAAACACCCACATTGGGGTTTTGATTTAAAAGACAAGACCTTCCAATTCTTGAATTACCCATATCAGGGTTTCGTGAGAAAATGCAAAAGAAGGGAGAGAATCGACATGGGTCAAGCTCCATGGAAATTAAAATACAGATTTATTCAAAGTATCAATTATCACATGAGGGTTTTAAGCAAAATGCAGATTTCTGGTTATTTCTAGCTTACCCATGATTGGGTTTTTCAACAGAGATATAGAAATGGATGAATTCTTCTAGAACATCATTTTACCATGTGGGTTTCTTGTCAAAACACAAAAAAAAATTGCATATGCTCTAATGGCTCGAGCTCTAGTTCTAGAGAATGTCGAATGAACATTTATCTTCTTCATATCACAAGTGAAAACATATGAGGGTGGTTACGAAGATATCAGAAATTGTGAGGTGATCATGGGTCGATGCTTCATAAAATAACAAGAAAACCCATTAGATGCATGAACACGGCGCGGCCTGTGTAATGGCCAAGAAATTGATTAAAATAAAGTTGATCTTTTACAAAGTATGGAGCTTTTATAAGCTTTTTAGGTTTTAAAAGGAATGTCTTCAGAAGTTTAGAAGAATACAAAGGAACAGTGAGCTTACCATGAGCACAAGAAGAAGACCAAAAGGTCACGGCTAGAGTTGGTGGAGTTCTCAAAGTCCAAACAAAAGACCCAGGTCAAATTCAAATATGGCGGCCCAGAATAACAGGAACATAGAGATATCAAAATCCATCACAGAAATTAAGTTACAGTCGCGGCCACAAGCCAAAAATGTGACTCAAAAGAAACCAAAACACAGCAGGGAAGCTCGAAATAGCTTGAGAGTCATCTTACCATTAGAGGCCATGAAGATTCAATGAAACAATGATAATGGAGCTCGAATATTCTCCAGAAAATGAAAACCCTAAACATGTTGGTGGCGGCGAGTTTTCTCAAGCAGAGCAATTTCTTCAAAATGATGATTGTAAAAATGAAATCATTTTTAGGGTTTGACTTGTTTTGTTCCTTGCCTGAATTTGAATTAGGTCAACATTATGATTACCTTGAATATTCATATTTGACAATAGCATGTGGAGAAATTTGAATTTGGGGTTGTTTTGCATTATGAATTTAGAATCTAAAGCTTAATACTTTTGGTGGTCGAAGTCTCATATGCTTAGGTCGAGCCTTGTGGAAGGTTCTTAAGACTTTGTAAGTCTTGGTTTAATATTTTAGGGTCTTATTAATAAGGAATTTGGTTATAAAATCAAACACTTGTCTATTCCTTAGATTAAAATTCAGATCACTTAGGAATTTTATATTTTCAGTTGATTTTAAAAGAAATCAATCATCTATCTATTTTTTTAAAATTGATTTTTGAAGAAAATCAATTAAATATGTAATAGAGAGGGTTATTATTTTTATGATTTTTTCTAAGAAAAAAAAAATTAATGGAGATATAAGGATGTATTTTGTTTTTTGCAAAAGATTTAGCAATCTTTAATTGCAAAAATAAAGCAAATTGTAAAATTTGCAATCATGTAAAGCAAAATCATAAAACAATCCTTTATAAATTGTTTTATGATTTCTTGCTATTTTTAGCAGATTGGTATTGACTCTTTCTCTTGGTCGGATTTGTGTTTCATCTTGGAGAGATAGGGTGCTTTATTTGCTTTTAAACCAAATTTAGCCTATTTTTAGAGGCTTTTTAGTATGATCATGGAAGGATAGATGTTTTTCTGCTTTTATGCAATCTTTTGGGACAGTTTTGAGGCTTTTTTCCTTGAGCTTCTTTGTGAGCTCGGATTAGGGTTTCTAGGAGATATATTTTGAAGAGACCTAGTCTTCTTTTTTACTACTCAATTCAGAATACAGTTTCTTGCTCTTAGCATTTTGAGCTTGTAAACTCAGTTGTACTCAGTTCAGAAAAGCACTCTTTCAGTTTCAATAAAGCAGTAGAGTTCTTTTCATTTTCTTGTCTCAATTTGGTAACAGCAGTTTGATGTCTTTGTGTTTTCAAGTTTGAAGCCTTAAATTTCCTAATTTTATGAGTTTTTGTACAGAATTTCATGTTTTCAGGTTGTGTGATGTATTCAATGCCTTCAAATCTTCATACAAATTACTGATGAAATCATGTATCAATGAGATTGTGAGAACTATTGTAATAGAGAAATTGTTGTGAGTGGAAAAATCTAGATTTTTCAGAAATAAAAAGTTAATCACCAGTTAGTTTTAAGTTTTGATTTCAGTTCATCCTTCTAACTCTTTCCTTCAGAAAAACATTTAGAATAGGATCAATCATTCAGAGAATCAGCTCACTCTAGAGATTCCTTCTTCATTCGAATCACCCACATCTGGAGAAGGTTTCCATGTTTTAGTAGATTGTTGAATCTTGTATTTAGCAGGGTGCAAATCTAAATTACAACAGTTTTTGGCATGCCTGGTGGGACATTTAAAATTTATATAAGACAAATTTCAGAGTTTTAATTTTCTGTTTGGTGTATGTAGCAAATTTTTCCAGCCTTTTGGAGGTTCATTTCAATATACCTGGTGACTCTGATTCTGATTTTTGCATGCTAGTGCAACTTGCGCATGAGAAAGATACAAATGAGATCAAGCTCTACACCCTTCAAATATTGAGATTTGACTCCACCACGAAGAAGAGGCAGAACATCAAGGAGACTTTTGAGACACCTACAAGGTTGAATTCAACACCTCCAGTTTTTAGTTCCTTAGTTTTGTCACCAGGAGTACTGGTTCCAATTTCACAAGTACTGTCAATTACAGCGCCAAGGCAGCACCCATTTGCACCTTTCAATCAAGGTATTATGTTAGATATCGCTCAACACAATGACATCCTAGTTACAGCCCTTAGAAGTCTTCCATACTTCACCGTGGAGGACTTCACTACACCGGTTGAGCAAATCCGTGACGTAGCCATGTTATGTTCGATGAATAATATCACGCAAGAGAACATCGTGCTAAGGTTGTTGGTCGCGTCGCTCAAATGGAGGGCATTACAATGGTTTATAGGTCTTGCAACCAACTCAATCGCGACATGGGATGCGTTAGGTAATGGTTTATATCAACATTTTGCTGATAAATATGATAACCTATCTTTATTAGAGCAGTTGAGCACCATTCAGAGGGTGCCACACGAGCACTTGGCCGATTTCAACTACCAATTCCAGAGAACCTGGGACATGATTCCTATGATGGTAAAACCTTTACCAGCACACACTTTTCTATTTTACTTAAAAGCTTTTAATAATAAAATTGCAGTCATGACTTAGTCTATGGGTGGGCTTACACTCCCTAACGCCTATGACATAGCCATTAGAGATGAAAACTATCTCATCCAAGCTAGAGACATAATTCCTAGACCTCCTAAGCCTTTGTTTCCACAAATATAGCCACCTACCCCTACTATTGTACCTCCCTTAGCTGTTGTCCCACCTGTTCCAGCGATAGGATATCATAACACAACCCAAGAAGTTGTTGCCCCAGCCCCAAATCAGGACATGCAAGAGATTAAAAGCATATTAAAGACCTTCAGAAATGATCTTGTGACCATTAAAAAATAGGTTGGACAAGAACATAAGCCTTATCAAGCCCCTTATCAGCAAAACCAGCAGAATAGACCTATCTTTCAAAATGATTACCAAGCCTAAAGAAGGAATTTTAACCCTAGGCCATTCCAACCATACAATCCAAATGCAGCCAGTTCATCAAAGGAACTTGTGCCCCAAAATAATGTTGCCCAGGATTGCGATTGGTGTTATCCATGCAATCAACCCCATAACCAATCAGTGTGTGCCAATGGAATGAGAAATCAGGCTTTAATGGTTCAGAATAACTATGTTGGTTCAGAAAATATTGCAGATCAGAATCAAGAACATCAAGATAACATGGAGGTTTCCTTGCCGAATTGGTAGAGCTCTGAATTTATTGGCGTGAATGGCCAAAGTTAGAAAAATTCTCCTATTTCAACTAATACCAAGTCAAAAAAGAGAGCCATGGATCTAGGACAACAAGCTGGAAATTCATAGCAGCAGCCTACAAATAGTAAGCAGCCTGTTCCATCAAATGTTAACACTGTTGTGCAGCCTAAAGTGCAGATTTTGTAGAGAGGCCAAGAGGTACCTAGCAAGGAGTAGTCAAGAATGCATTCGCAACCCTTGCAGAGGCAAAACAATGTTGTTGTCACAAAAAACCAGCAGAAGGTAAACTCTTCATCGTTTAATATTGTTGAGCATCTCAAGAAAACCACTGTCAGTATCTCGATATTAGATGCTTTACACCTTCCAAGGCAGAAAGGTTTACTACAGAAAGCTTTAGCTGAGTTTTCTATTTCTAACAACGCTAATCAAGGAGTTGCAAAGGTCATGCTTGCTAATGATCTGGAGGATAAAAATGAGCAAAAAATGAAAGAGGTAAAGCCTCCTCCATTCTATTTAAGTCTAATCATTGGTGATAAAATCATTCATAATTGTATGGTTGATTCTGGTGCTAGTAGTTCATTCATGCCTAAGAGTTTAGCTGATAAGTTAGGTCTTGTTTATGAGCCTAATCCTCATAAAGGCGTAGTGCAATTAGATGGGTCTATTGTCAAAACTGCTGGTATTATCAAAAATATAGCTCTTACCTTGCACGCATCCCCGAGTTTTTCTATTCATCAGGATATACATGTCATTGACTTACCGCCGCACTTTTCCATTTGTCTCTCGAGGGATTTTACACCCAAGTTGGGTGGGTTTCTGTCTTTTGATTGGTCTCATTTTCTTTTTAGAACAAGGTATGGTACGAAAGTGACCATAAAGTTTGAGCCTCTCGCCAAAGACCATATCGAACCATACTCACCAAATCCTATAAATGGTAACCTCTATGCCACCTCTGCACTGGAGGAGAAAACCATGACCCTAGACTGTAGCACCCATGTAGATTATATCAATCTAGATGAATGGGAAGCTGAAGATCACGAGCTTGATCCATTTCAGTACACAGATGAGATAGGATTAGGAGTCTATATGATTCGAGAGCCTGATTGTGATATGCCTAATCTTTTTAAAGAGGAAGAATCGTCTGTAGAAATAGGAAATGAGCTTTGGAAGCTTTACTTCAATGGTTCGAGAAGTAGTATTGGTGTTGTAGGTGGGGCTATGTTGATATCACCTGAAGGAGATAAATACTTTGCAGATTTGTAGATTTGCTTTCAATTTTTCAAATAATACAGCTGAGTATGAAGCGTTGGTGCATGGCCTCGAATGGGCCCGCAAACGAGGTATTAAACGCTTGCAAGTTTATGGTGATTCAAAGCTAATTGTAAATCAGGTCAGAAATTTAAATGCTGCCAAGAATTATTTTCTTAAGAAATATAAGCATCGTGTATGGGATTTTATGGAGGATTTTGATGCTTTTAATATTGTTTTGATTCCTAGAAACGAAAATAAGCATGTTGATAAACTCGCTGCCCTAGGAGCCCAGTTTGATATTCCCAAGGAGATTCATAAAGTAGAGGCACATAAATATGTAAAAATAGTGGTCAAACCTTTCGTGCCTAACAATAATGTGAGTTGGCAGGTTTTTGACAGCAATGAGCAAATCGTAAATTTCCTGATTGCTGAAGTTGAGTTTGCAAATAGAAACTAGCAAAAATGGCAGCAGAAATATGACGACCAGATTGTGCAGTTGAAGACCAACAAGCTGCCAAAAGGATTGGTGACCTTGGAATCTATGTTCAATTCAGATGACCAAGTGTGTAAGGACAAATGTAGCCTGACTGTTAAAGAGGAACATTATGCAGCCATTGAAATCTTCAAAGGCAAGCTTCTCAAGCTAGGAAAGGTATGTAGTCAAGATGAACAACAAGCATATTCTATTATATCAGAAATTTAGTGATGTGTTTGCTTGGGAGTAAAGGGATTTGTGGGGTTTTAACCCAGAACTAGCCCAACATACTATTGAATTAGAACCTGGCGCAAAACCAGTAAGACATAAACAAAGACTGCTTAATCCCAAATTAGAACACCTTATGAAGGCTGAACTGAACAAACTGGTTGAGAGTGGTATTATTTTTCCTATCAAACACACCTCTTGGGTGTCAAATTTAGTACCAGTTAGGAAGAAAAGTGGGGAAATCAGATTATGTGTCAAATTCTGAGATTTAAATATTTTCTTTGCTAGATGGTTACTCAGGCTACAACCAAATTCTGGTGAAGTAGGAAGATCAGTTCAAAATAGCGTTTACAACTAAGTGGGGCACGATGGCCTACAAGAAGATGCCTTTCAGCTTACCCAACGCTAGAGAAAATTTTCAGCGTGCGATGTATATGGCCTTTCATGGCCTCATGAACAAGTTCATTATGGTATACTTAGATGATATTACTAATTTTTCCAAAAATTCTAATGAACATCTTGATCATTTGGAGTAGATTTTTCAAAGATGTTGAGAGTTTAGAGTGTCTCTCAATCCAAAGAAGTGTATATTTTCAGTGCATGAAGGAAAACTTCTTGGACACATTGTTTCAAAGCAAGGTATTTCTATAGAACCTAAAAGAGTCTCCGCAATTATCGAATTGCCATTACTAGCTCACAAGAAATGCTTGCAAAGCTTTCTTGGAAGAATAAATTTTGTGCGGAGGTTCATACCAAATATTGCAACTTTGTTGCAACCTCTCACTTCTATGCTTAAAAAGAACATGCCATTTAGTTAGACCAAGGAAGGTAAGAGGAGCTTTGAGTAGATTAAGGAGGCCCTCGCAGCCGCTCCTACTCTCATTAATCCAAATCTTAACAAAGACTTCATCTTGTATGCCTTTGGAGGAGTAGATATAGTTTCAGCTTTGTTATTCCAACCAAACAAGGAAGGCTTGGAGTAGCCTGTAGCATTTTTCAACCAAGTATTGCATGATTACGAGGTAAAATATTCTTTTGTCGAGAAGCATGTTTTTTTTGTTGTAAGAAGTTTAAATAAGTTTAGGCATATGTTGTCCAATAACAAGATTCATTTGTTGGTAGCTCATTCAACTATTAAGGAGTTCTTACTTAACAAGGATATAAATGATAAGCGTGCTAGTTGGATTACCAAAGTAATGGAGTTTGACATTTATATAAAGGTAACCAAGCTCGTTAGAGGCAAAGGTTTGTGTGAATAGATTGTTGGTAATGAAGAAAACAACTTAAAAGAAGCAAAAAACATAGATACAGTGCTAAATAATGATGTTGCAGTTGTTGTTCCAGCGTTGCCTGCTACTTGGTTGCAGCAAATGATGCATTATTTGCAAACTGGTGAATGCCCCAAAGACTTAGATAGAGCGAAAAGAAGGTATTACAGATTACAAGCCATTCCTTATGCAATTATTGATGGTGTTCTTTATAGGCGATATTTCCAAGGTTTTTATTGCCTTGTATTCAGCCTAATCAAGTTGACAAGCTTTTACCAGAGTTTCATGATAGACCTTCAGGAGGTCATTTTGCTACAAGAACAACATCTTTGAAAATTATGCGAGCTATTTATTACTGGCTAGATCTATTTAAAGATGCTATTGCTTGGGTCAGAAAATGTGAGAAATGCGGTTTATTTTTTGGGAAACAGAGGCTTGCACTGCTGCCCCTGCATTTCAATTCAGGTAGAACAGCCCTTTTCCAAGTGGGGCTTAGATTTATTGGCCCTATTAATCCGCCTTCAAGTGCGGATCATAAGTGGATTCTTACTACCACAGATTATTTTACAAAATGGACTGAAGTTGTTGCTTTAAAGGAAGCAAACGATACTTCAGTGCTTAATTTCTATCAAGATCTCATATTGAGATTTGGTGTTCCAGACTCAATCATTTCTGACAATGGTTTGGATTTTATTGGTTTGAGGATTTCTGATTGGTTAGTTAGAAATAATATTTATTTGAACATGCCTTCTAATTATTAGCTGCAGGATAATGAACAGGCGGAATCTACAAATAAGAATTTGATTCAGATAATCAAGAAGACTGTTGAAGATAATCAGCGGACATGGCATGAAAAGTTGAAGTTAGCCCTTTGGGCTGACAAAATAACTCCTAAAAGGGCCACTGGTTGTTCTCCTTTTGTTTTAACTTATGGTAAAGAGGCTAAGTTACTTGTTTCCATTGAGTTACCAACTTTAAGCTATGTTAAAGAACTGGAATTTCTGAATGAACAACCTCTTGAAGTGAGGTTTGCGTAGCTGGTAGAGCTTGAGGAAACCAAAAAGGAGGCTCTCAGACAGCTAGAGATACATCAAGCTCAAATGAAGAATTCTTTTGATAAGAGGGAAAGACCACGTGATTTCATTGTTGGGTATCTAGTTTTCAAGTGGAATGAATTTAAAAGAAAACCTAGACGTCATTCCAAGTTTGATGCAATTTAGGACGAGCCTTAAGTGATCACAGAGTGCAAGGAACACAACACATTCCAACTTTCCAAGTTGACTGGAGAGGTGTTGTCTATCCTAGTTAATGGGATCCACCTCAAGCATTGCCTCTAAGATAAGTTCTATCTCGTAGATAAGTAAAGTAGTATTGCAAATAAGTGCATTCCGCACATTTATTTTCAATAGTTTTTACTTTCCCTAAGTGCTACTACGCATGTTTTGTTGGCCATCACGGCCTATTAGTTTGCTTTCAGTTCAGTTTTAATTTCTTTTGCTATTGTTTGGAGTGTTGTTCAAATTTCTGAGTTTCATGAAGGGACAGATTTGACTCCACACCCCAATGAAGTTTTTTAAGGAAACTAATATATGCTTAGCAGGAAAGTATTTAGCGGAAATCGCCAAAATGTTACCAATTTTTCGCTATAGCTCAATTGGTGGAGCTGGACTAAACACTATTATTTCTTAAAGTGGAATTACAGTTATTTCAGCATTATGCTTAAGTGTTGTTTGCACTTTGTTAATCATTCTTTAAGTGACAGTTATGCTTTGAAAAGAGGAATCATAATTTCAAAAGTTACTATTCAAAATTTTACAATCATATGTAGGACATAATTAAGCATATAAACAACAAATAATTTCTATTACTTTCTTTTATTTCATGAAATAATTCATATTTACAGAGCTTCATTTGATTGAAAAAATCCAAATGATAATACAACATTGTATTGAGATGCATTTTCTTTTCAGAATGAAAAGCATGAGATTGAACTCAAATATCCACACAAGCTGTGGATGGGACTGTCACAGTGCATCACTAGTATCACACTACATTATGGAATATGCATTAAGGAAAGAAATCACATAAGTAACAACATAATCATCATTTCCTGATGGATCGATGCTCAATGTTGAAGTGGTGCACATTTTGTCTTCTCCAAGCTCCATCGACCTGTAGAAAGAAAGAGAGGGATGTCAGAGGCTTTGACTATGAAGATAACTATATGAATCATCAACAATAATGCATTATGCTACTAATCGCACACTGAAATAATCAAGTGAAGTACAGAAGCATGAGCTGAAGGAGAAACATCAATATGATAATGATATATTGTTTTTTATGCTAACTTTGTTTCTTTCTTTGTGCAGGTATAGGGAAAATCATGAAGCTGATTATTATTTGAAGACCAAGTATGTGGAGAAAAATGGGCTCCCACAAGGGTAGACCTCAACATGCTACCCTTATTCGTTACAAGTGTGCTGAGATAGGAATTGCATCATCATAGTCATCAAAAAAAAGAAATGATATAAAACTGAAATACTAAAGTAGAGTAATACATCAAGCTATTAAACCAACTGTGCATTCATAACAATCAAGTAAATGCTTTCTGAAAGCTACAGGTGAACAGTGAGTTTAATCTGCTCAATCGTTTAGCTGAGTATAGTACATTCATCTCAAACATTGTTGTATGGTTTGCATTCTCTCGCCATAGTAATATGTATTCATCATGTTCATAATATCATGCAAATCAACAGTGTTCTTTCTCTCAATCCACAATAGTGAAAAGGCATACATAATTCCTTAACAAAAATAATTGTTTCAATTTTTCATCTCAGAAAAGAGCACGTTCACAGAATAGTTTCATTAAATGGAGCATAAAAATGCATGAAGAGTGCCAGGTTGAGGACCAAGAATATGAAGGTTCTAACAATGCATTGCAATGATCAACAGAATAGCCAATTTCATTATGGTTGAGGAGTGAAAATGATTGCTTTAAATAGAGTTGTTGTATTGTTGCTATTTGAAAGTAATGAAAGTAAAAAATTAAGATACACTGACTGAAGTAATTGTTTTGTCATGATTCCAAACTGTGTCTTCAAAAATTTTGAGTATCAGACAAGAAGTGTGCACAGTGTTGACAAGGATTTAAGCACATAGAAGTCTTTTCCAAGGTGGGTAGAGTATACATTGAATATATAATTTATAGATACAAATTAAAAGGTTTTATGTGTTCATGAAGAGAAATAGTAATATCATCTGGTTAGGGCATAAAGGTGTAGGTATTCATCCTCTGGTTTCCGACTAAAGCAACATGAGTAGAGCAGGGAATCATAGGAAAGGTAAAGGAGATTAAGACAGGGAAGATACAATGCTTGATTACGGGAAGCATTGTTTAGTAAAGCAGATAAAAGGTATGTATTGTTTCAATTTTTATTCAAGAGAGGTAATTATGCATGGGACAACTTTCTTTTATATAATAGAGACAAGTGAAAGAGTTTCAGTCTCTATCAGAATAATAGTGGATGACAAGCATCAGTACAGCATCTGATGCATTTGATAAAGGAAAGCACATGATACGGAAAAGACAACTAGTTCATTATTGGCTGAGTATGCAGTATAATGTTACTTTAAGATAAGTTTATGTATCAATGTTATTTGAAAAGGATTCAATAAAAAACATACTACTTGGGATATCCATTCCATCGTTCCAGTACATCTTGAATGATTACAAGTATCAAGAAAACAAGTATACCTTTCAATTACAGAGGAATTACAATGTAAAAAATTACTTTCAGAATAAAAGAAAGCAGAGTTTGTAAAAAATGGTTTGAGTAAGGGTTTAGCATGTATCCCTGAAGAATATGCATGAGAAGCAAAAGTGGACTAGGAATCTACAAATTTAAATCAAAACAAGTTTTGTGTGCAAGGAATTATAATAGTAATTAAAAACGTAAAAATAAGATACCTGAAGGTTCGGTATGCTTAAGGTACAGGAAGCCATATGAAGGCTTGAATTCAAGATATTCTATTTCAGAATCTCATAAATTCATTTCAACATTTCAACAGAACACGAGGGGAAGTGTTTTTATCTTTCAAATATCAGCTATCATGGTGGAGTTTAAACAAATTCAAGAAATACACAAATAGATAATGGGTCGTGTTGTAACTATAAAATTCTGAATAATTTCACAAGTTTTCTTACCCCTGAGTTTCCAAAATAATCGTCACCATATGCACAGGGCTTCTCTTCATAACATTTTGCTCACATTTTTCCCATACTTGTCCCATAAAATCCATCTAGGTCTGAGTATTTCACATTATGATCTACATCGGCATTAGATTATCAGGGTCTCCCTGATCCATATTGCATTTTCTACTGATGTACATTTTTTGTTGCCTATCGGTAAGACCTCAAGAATGTTATACTGATCAAAATTTACCTACAGGCACCTCTCGGTAGGACATTCACATTGTTTCGGCGACAGAGGAAAATTCATATTGGTGAGAGTGATAACACCAGGGTGAGGTCTCACCGAATGGGTCGTGTCTCACTGACCAATGCATGAGGAGGCTTATTGGCCAAGCTAAGCGGTATCGATGTAATATCTTAGCGAATACATCAGGTCTTGCCGACAATGTGAATGGAATTGTATTAAAAGCTTTCGGAATAGAGTTATGAAGTCTCGCCAACCCTTGTGTCTCACCAATAAGGATATGCATCGACAAGAGTCATGTTATCAAAGTGAGGTCTCACTGAGTGCATTATGTCTCACTGACTAACACAAAGAATGATGTATCGACCAAACTAAAGGTATTCGGGTCGAGGTCTTAGTGAATTCATAAGTGTCTTACCGACCAACAAAAAAGAACATCTCGGTAAGACTAAAATGGCATCGGAGTGAGGTCTTGGCGAATGCATCGGGTCTCACTGACAAAGCACAATGGGACTCTACCAAGGGTTATCGGCATAAGGTCTTGCAGTCTTGCCGACCCATTTTGTCATGCCGACATTTTGTTGCATCGGTGAGAGAATGATATTGTCACAGCAATCAAAAGCGAACTTAGGGAGACTTTCGGTAAGACAAAGGTATTCTATGAAACCTCCCTTCGATTATGAATTGTCTCAGCAACACACAAGATGGAAGGACAACTTTCGGTATGACAAATATGATCTATGGGACGTCTCCCCGACAACAGAATGTTACAGCGACACACATGAGATGAAAGAATATCTATCGGCAAGACATTGGCCTTCGGTGTGACTACGAGATGTCCCGGTGAATGTCTTAGAGATGATTAATTGAAGCTTGAATATTGTTGGCTGACATTTGGATACGCGAAGCAATGTGTCTATTCAAATACAAATGTATAAATATCCATTTGTGATTGTAAAGTGAGAGATTAGAGAAGAGATAGATTAGTAAGTAGGATAGGAATAGAATTTCCACATAACAGAGACTATGATGTATGATTTCAAAATGGAGATATCAATGAAAATTAGTTGATGTGGCAGCTCATTTCTGGTGTCAATTGTATGTTGTGCTTATTGAAAGTATTACTAAGTTGTCTCCAAGATTGATGCTTTTTGGTTGTTTAAATTGGTATAACAAGTTTATATTCAATTTATCAGTGCACATTTGTTGTATCTGTGTGGTTAATTGATTGGTTCTTTCAAGAAAAGATTAAATCCTTTTGGTTGATCATAGTAATCAGGGAAAATCATCTAGATTATTAATAAGAGCTTAGAAATCATAATCTTGCATGTTTATAAGGGTTATAAACAAAACATATTCCAAACAATTTGAGTGTTCTCCAGGAAGAAGTTGCCCATTTCTATTTCATTTGACTCTACATACCCAATAAGGCACTAGTCTCTTCATTTTTTTCCATTTAGATTCACTCATATTCTTCACATCTGTTAACTAAACATATTAGGATTTAGTTTTGAATATTGCTATACAATTTATACCAAATTTGATTTCATTTGTCCACTCCCACTTTCCATTATGGAAAAAAAACATTTCAAGAGAGATAAGCAAGTTAATTCTGCTCCACTCATCTAGGTACACCCGCCTAGGTCTAGCAGTACCTAAAGAGTAGAAGGCTCAATTCATTTGGCCTTGTCTATTACCCTGAAATGTTGTGAAAGCTTGGCAACCTTTCGTGGTTCAAACCTACGTTTTTGAGAGCTAACAAATTGGCGACTCTGCTGGGGACTAAACTTAGAATCTATGCCTTAGTCATAGAGTTAGAAATCCATATAGACTCTGCTAGGAATAACAAATAATAAAAAATTTCTCACTTTTGGGAAAGTGAGTGGCGACTCTGATAAAAACTTTTCAACATGAATGGTAGAAGATCTCAATTCAGGGGAGGTTATACTGGGGCTCCTGCTAGAAGTAGTAAATGGACGCACAAGGATGATCAGGCTGATAAGGGTAAAAGGATAAATGAGGACATGTGCATAACAAATAAAGATAAAACACTGAGACAACATTGTGAAACTTATGACCGATATGACACATGGAAAATTAACTCAAGTGTAGAACCTTTTACTCTAGAGGAACAAAGAAATCCTTTCTATAATCCCTAGAAGCAACCAGAGTTTGATGCTAGACTTAAAGCAGAGGGACTCAAATATCAACATGAATGTGAACAAAGAATGGAGGATAGTCAAAATGAATTCAATGAGAATATGATCCCTCAGGAAGATTATGAGTCTTTAACTCATGAAGAAGTAAAAGCATAGTTTGAGTCACAGAAAAAGGAGATAGAAGAACTAAAAGTTGAATAGGAGAAATCCCAAATGATACAAGTGATGAGGGAATTCAAATTGTAGAAATCCCAAATTACCAATCAAGCATTCGGTCGCTCAAAATATGTACTACCTCATAAGTAGGGCAATAATGGTGCAAGACCTTCAGATCCACCAAGGACTCCTCGCAATCAGATGGGGAATCAACATGAACAACCAAACCATCCACCACACATTCCTGCACAACATATATATACACAGCCACCTCATGGTCAGCATTATGTGCCACATCATAATACACAATACAATAACCCAATGTACCATTACCAGTACCCACCTAACCCTCCCCTTCATCAATACACAACAATGATCAAACAATTCGACTTAGCAGGGTTTCAATTATACCCTTACCCTATGGATGGTAGTTGGAGAAGTCTGGTACCTAAGTTTATAGGAAGTAATGCAATTATTGTTGAAGATCATTTAAGGAGTTTCAATGCCTTCATTCAAGATTTGGATGTACCTTATGAAGATTTACATATGAGGCTATTCATGTTGTCGCTTATTGAAGAATCTAGGGATTGGTTCAACAAGCTAACAACAGCCTCTATTGATTCTCTCCAAATATTTCAGGACCGATTCCTCAAGCAATATGGGAATCTAAGTGCACCAGATGCTACTCTTCATGAATTGATGCGAATTTAGAAAAATCAGAATGATTCAATTTTTTATTTCAATCAGAAATTCAATAAACTGCAGAATAAAATACCTCCTGGATCAAAGTTTCCAGACTCTATAGCATTAAGTGTTTATTTGAATGTGGTTGATCCTAAAATAGGGTATGAATTGAGAAATAGGTTCCCAAGAGATTTAGCCGAAGCCCAGAAGATGGCATTGACAATTGAAAACAACTGGAAGGCTACTGGGATAATCAATAAAAGAGACAACCCTAGGGCTCCTCAAAAAACCAATAATTATCAATACAAATAGGAGAACACATACAAAAATGAAAGGCCTAGGTTACATGACATGCCTTATAACACAAACTGGAAAGATGGAAAACCTATAACAGAAATTCCTAGAAACAAAGAGACTCTTGATCCATTAAGGAAGAGGGGAACCTATATGGTAAATAGCAATTATTTCTGTGAAGTTTGTGATAAGCCACATTCCCCAGATTATTGTGTTGTAGCCCAAAGAATGCAAGAAGAGGGAATGTTGATGGGAAACAATGGAGAAGACCACACAGTATATTTGACTTCAAATACTTTTCACCGTGTGGAAGAGAGGTACTCATCTTCAGAGCAATAAGGTTATGAATATGATGTTTCAAATCAAAGGTACAATGTCCACATGGATGAACAACAAGTTCTTTCTAACTCTAAGGATGATTATGCAAAACCACAGTCTGATGAGATGCCTACTCAGGGCAATATGAGGAAGCTCACTGAAGAGGAAATAGAGAGATTAACCATTGCTGCATTTGAGGAAGCAAAAAGTAAGTATTGGTTGAGAAACAGGATAGTAAATGATAAGGAAGGTGTCCCCAGGGGAATTTTTATTAAGGATGAAAGGTGACATGAGGAATTTTGAAGAAAACAGAAAACAAACAACATGATAAGAGCGAACAGAAGCCTGTCCAAAAGGAGGAAGTAAAGGAATTACATCAAGAAATGCAAAAAATTGATCAGCCAAGTAAAAAGGAAAAAGAAGAGAACAAAGGAGAAACATCAGAACAAAAGAAAATGATTAGGGCTGAGGGTTCTTCTTTTGACTTCACTCAGGCTTTATCTCAGGTAAAGATGTATGTTCCATTACTTGAGATGATGAAAATTAAGGAATACAGAGACAGTGTTGTTCAATTAATAACAAATGGGAATGAAAAACATATAAATTCTGGAAGCAAGATGGCCACTAAAAATAAGCAAGAGAATGTGAATATCCCAGAAGTGTGCCTTAAAAATGCATTATTAAATACCCCACAAGTTGATCCTTTTTTCACTACATTACTCATAAATAAAAAACTGTTGAGGAATTGCATGATAGACTCTGGTGCTACTATAAATATCATGCCAGTAAGAGTTATGAAACAGCTTGGCATGTGGGTGGATACCAATGGTGGCAAGTGTTATGCTATGGATAACCAACCTGTTCCTATGATGGGTATAATAAAAGATGTTGAAGTCAAGCTAGCTGCTTATCCTCAGGTTGCCTATAACATTGATATAATGGTAATTGACACCCCTCCTCAGTTTGGGATGCTTCTATCAAGACAATGGACGACAGCAATTGGTGGAGATGTTCAGTTTGATCTATCTTGTGCAACAATTCCAGTAAATGGTCAGGAAGTGAAGTTATACAGGGAGCCAAGGATGAACCAAGTTGTTGACTGTGTACCACAAGATCAAATCAATTGTTTTTGTGATGTCAATCTCGGGAGTTTCAAGATAGAACCGGCCCAGCCAGAATTAGTCAATGCTGACCCAATTGAAAGGCATGTGGCATAAAACTGTAATGGTGTATGGAAAATTTACTTTGATGGAGCATGCAGCCAAGAAGGTAATGGAGCAGGGATAGTATTTGTTTCACCTGAAGGTATTACATTTAAGTATTCTTTCTTGTTAACATTTGAATGTACAAACAATGTGGCGGAATATGAAGCTTTACTAACAGGACTTAATATAGCTATGAAACATAAAATCAAGTTGCTGGTTGTTCTTGGGGATTATGAGTTAGTGGTTTCACAGGTTAATTCAAAATATATAGAAAAACATAAAAGACTGAAACAATGTAGGAATGTTGTATGGGACATAATTGAGTTGTTTGATGCCTTCTCAATTGGGTGGATTGATAGGTCAAAGAACATAATGGCAGACTTTCTAGAAAATGTGGCGTTGAAAAGAGATGATATTACATTAGCTGGAGTATTGCAAATTGAGTTCAAAACAAGGCCTGTTGTGCCTGATAACATTTATAGTTGGCAGGTTTTTAATGATGATACTGACCTTTTGAAATTTCTTCATTGTATAGACCAATATGAAGCCCAAGAAATAGATTTCAATGCCTTTGTTGAAGAAGTGGATGGGAGGTAGACAATATTTGGGAAGGAGATATTACAGCTTAAAACAAATAAGCTCCCTAGAGGGTTAGTGGCATTGGAGAGAGTGTATGATGGAAGTGATCAGTCCCTCATGAAGCAAGCACCAGTCAAGAGGGAGGATATTGAAGAGATTAACTTGGGAACTGAGATAGCACCAAGAAATGTGTACATAGGGAAGAAAATAAGCCCTACAATTAGAAAAATGTTGATAGAGTTGCTGAGAAAATATAAACATGTTTTTGCTTGGTCTTATGAAGATCTAAAAGCATATAGGGAAGATTTGTTTCAACATGAAATACCATTGAAGCTAGATGCTAAGCCATTTAGACAAAAGCAAAGACCCATAAATCTGACATTGGAGCCTAAAATGCAGGAAGAATTGGAAAAGCTCAAAGATGGGGGAATCATTAAACCAATTAGGCACTCAACGTGGGTCTCAAACTTGGTCCTTGTGAGGAAGAAAAATGGAGATATCAGGCTATGTGTAGATTTCAAAAATCTAAACATGGCATCCCTCAAAGATAATTATCATCTACCCAATATGGAGGCTATATTGCATAATGAAACAGGGTGTGAACTGTTATCTATGATGGATGGGTTTTCAGGGTATAAATAGGTCAAGGTCAAAGAATCTGATCAATATAAGATGACATTTACAACTCCTTGGGGAAGATATGTTTATCTAAGAATGCCATTTGGTCTCACTAATGCAGGAGCAACCTTCCAAAGAGCTATGGATGTGGCATTTGCAGATTTGATCAATGCTATCATGGTGGTGTATCAGGATGACCCGACTGATTATTCAAAGAGGGCTGAAGATCATATACAACATCTCGAAAAGGTATTTATTAAAGCCTTAGAATATGGTATCAGCTTGAACCCTAAGAAGTGTCATTTTGCAATCACAGAAGGTAGGCTCTTGGGGCATATTGTTTCAAAAGAAGGGATTAAGATAGATCCTAAGAGGGTTGAGGCCACTGATAAAATCCCTGTCCCTAAAACTGTTAAAGCTATACAGTCATTCTTTGGACAAATTAATTTTGTTAAGAGATTTGTTTCTAACTTTGCTAAGATCATTAAACCCATATCAAAAATGTTGAGGAAAGGACAGAGAATAGAATGGACTGCGGAAACTTTAGAAGCTTTTATATCGATCAAAAGGGCCATCAAGGAAGCTCATGTCCTTAAATCTCTAGATTTTGCAAAACCTTTTCAGATATTTTCATTCACTTCAATGCACACCATTGCTGCTATTATGTTACAGAAGAATGGGGAAGGTCATGAACAGCCTGTGTCTTTCTTCAGTAAGTCATTACAAGGGTCAGAATTAAAGTATGATATAATGGAGAAACAAGCATTTGCATTAGTGAAAGCTATAAAAGCTTTTAGGCCATATCTTGTTGGAGCAAAGGTGGTTGCTTACATCCCTCATGCAGCTGTCAAGGATATTCTGACACAGTCTGAAGTAATAGGAAAAAGATGCAAATGGATTAACAAAATCCAAGAGTTTGACATGGAGATACAAATTACTAAACTAGTAAGAGGTCAAGGCTTGGCTAAGTTAATGGCAGAAGCGAACATTGAAGCAAATCAAATTTGCAATGTAGAAGAAGAGACTGCAATTGCGAGCATTGAGCATACTCCATGGTATGCGGATATCATGCATTACCTTAAATACATGAAGTGTCCAGAGGGATTGAGTGACAACTAGAAAAGAACTCTGAAGTTGCAAGCATCTAAGTATGTTTTCATGGATGGAGATTTGTTTTGGAAAAATAGGGATGGTATACTATTGTTATGTCTGGATGAATCACAAGCCAGGCATGTCTTAATTAAAATGCATGAAGGGGTTTGTGGAGGACATTACTCAGCAAAGACAACTGTGCATAAAATTCTCAGGGCAGGCTATTACTGGCCAAAGGTTTTTAATGACTCTTTTACATATGTAAGAAAATGTGAGGCCTGCCATAAATTCTCTAGAAAACTCAAGTATCAGGGAGCTTTGCCACTTCGACCCTTGCAGGTTGATGCCCCTTTTCATCAATGCAAAATTGATTTCATTGGGGAGATACAAGAAAAATCAAGTGAAGGACATAAGTGGATATTGGTGGCCACTGATTATTTTACCAAATGGGTAGAAGCAATCCCAACTAAACAGGATACAAGTAAAGTTGTAACAATTTTCTTAATGGATAACATCATTACCAGATTTGGTACACCACTGAGGTTGATCACAGACAATGGAATGTGTTTTAGATCAGATGAATTCAGAAACTTTTGTAGCACATATGGTATTACCATTTCTTATGTAGCCCCTTACCATCCACAAGATAATGGTCAAGCAAAGTCTAGCAATAAGAGTCTTATGAAGATTATAAGGAGGATGTTAGGTCAGAACAAGAAAGCTTGGGATTTAAAATTAAAACTGGCTGTGTGCGCTGATAGGATTACTGTAAAAAAGGAAATTGGAAAATCCCCATTTGAATTGGTGTACGGAACACAAGCCAGGATGCCTTTACAGAATTTGTTACCAATTTACAAATTTATCCTTCAGGAGGATTTGGATATTCCAGAACCTTTGGAGGAAAGAATGGAGCAGCTAGTTGAACTTGATGAAATAAGGAGAATAGCTCAAAACCAAAACATGAAGTTATAGACACAGATGAAATATCTATTTGATAAAAAAGCAAAGGATAGAAAATTTGAGGAAAGTGATTTGGTAATGATGTGGAACGCAAGGTGTCAGGAGAAGGGAAAGCATGGGAAGTTTGAAGCATTGTGGCTAGGACCTTTTGTGGTTGTTGGAAAGAAAGGTGAAGATTCATATTATCTACATAATATGGTTGGTGAAGATCAGGAGTTGCCTATACATGGGAAATTTCTGAAGCATTTCTTCTCTTAAGCAATACAAGGGATTAAGGGTTGCCAGTGGACAATCCTTAACAATCCTCTTAAAATTATTTTCCATGAACAGTATTTTAGGGTTTTGTTCATCTCTGTTTTGCATTCATTTCCATTTCCATGTCCATTTCCAATTTTCTCACTAATTCATCATCTTGTGTCTGGTCTACTCACCCAAAGATCTGGATCCTTGCAATGATTTCACAACCATTCATCCCCAGATGAAGCCACTGTTGGAACTGTAAAATTATGAATAATTTCACAAGTTTTCTTACCCCTGAGTTTCCAAACTAATCATCACCATATGCACAAGGCTTCTCTTCATAACATTTTGCTCACATTTTTCACATACTTGTCCCATAAAATCCATCTAGGTTTGAGTATTTCACATTATGATCTACATCGGCATGAGATTATCAAGGTCTCCCCGATCCATATTGCATTTTTTGCTGATGTACATTTGTTGTTGCCTATCGGCAAGACCTCAGGAATGTTATATCGATCGAAATTTACCTACAGGCACCTGTCGGCAGGACATTCACATTGTTTCGGCTATAGAGGAAAATTCATATTGGCGAGAGTGATAACACCGGGGTGAGGTCTCACCAAATGGGTCATGTCTCACCGACCAATGCATGAGGAGGCTTATCGGCCAAGCTAAGCGGTATCGATGTAATATCTTAGCGAATACATCGGGTCTTGCCGACAATGTGAATGGAATTGTATTAAAAGCTTTCGGAATAAAGTTATGAAGTCTCACCGACCCTTGTGTCTCACTGATAAGGATATGCATCAGCAAGAGTCATGTTATCGAATTGAGGTCTCACCGAGTGCATTATGTCTCACCGATTGGCACACAGAATGATGTATCGGCTAGACTAAAGGTATTCGGGGTGAGGTCTTAGCGAATTCATAAGTGTCTTACCGACCGACAAAAAAGAACATCTCGGTAAGACTAAAATGACATCGGAGTGAGGTCTTGGCACATGCATCGGGTCTCGCCGACAAAGCACAATGGGACTCTACCAAGGGCTATCGGCATAAGGTCTTGCAATCTTGCCAACCCATTTTGTCACGCCGACATTTTGTTGCATCGGTGAGAGAATGATATTTTCATAGCGATCAAAAGTGAACTTAGGGAGACTTTCAGTAAGACAAAGGTATTCTATGAAACCTCCCCCCGACTATGAATTGTCTCAGCGACACACAAGATGGAGGGAAAACTTTCGGTATGACAAATATGATCTGTGGGACGTCTCCCCGACAACAGAATGTTACAGCGACACACATGAGATGAAAGAATATCTATCGGCGAGACATTGGCCTTCGGTGTGACTACGGGATGTCTCGGCGAATGTCTCAAAGATGATTAATTGAAGCTCGAATACTGTTGGCCGACATTTGGATACGTGAAGCGATGTGTCTGTTCAAATACAAATGTATAATAATCCATTTGCAATTGTAAAGTGAGAGATTAGATAAGAGATAGATCATAGAACAAAGACTATGATGTATGATTTCAAAATGGAAATATCAATGAAAATCAGTTGATGTGGCAGCTCATTTATGGTGTCAATTGTCTGTTGTGCTTATTGAAAGTATTACTAAGTTGTCTCCAAGATTGATGCTTTCTAGTTGTTTAAATTGGTATAACAAGTTTATATTCAATTTATCAGTGCACATTTGTTGTATCTATGTGGTTAATTGATTGGTTCTTTCAAGAAAAGATTAAATCCTTTTGGTTGATCACAGTAATCAGGGAAAATCATCTGGATTATTAAGAAGAGCTTAGCAATCACAGTCTTCCATGTTTATAAAAGTTATAAACAAAACATATGCCAAACAATTTGAGTGTTCTCCAGGAAGAAGTTTCCCATTTCTATTTCATTTGACTCCACATACCCAATAAGGCACTAGTCTCTACATTTTTTGCCATTTAGATTCACTCATATTCTTCACATCTCTTAACTGAACATATTAGGATTTAGTTTTGAATATTGCTATACAATTTATACCAAATTCGATTTCATTTGTCCACTCCCACTTGCCATTACGGACAAAAAACATTTCAAGACAGATAAGCAAGTTAATTTTGCTCCACTCATATAGGTACACCCGCCTAGGTCTAGCAGCACCTGAAGAGTAGAAGGTTCAATTCATTTTTAGTAGATTGGTATTGACTCTTTCTCTTGGTCAAATTTGTGTTTCATCTTGGAGAGATAGGGTGCTTTATTTGCTTTTAAACCAAATTTAGCCTATTTTTAGAGGCTTTTTAGTATGATCATGGAAGGAAAGATGTTTTTTCTGCTTTTATGCAATATTTTGGGACAGTTTTGAGGATTTTTTCCTTGACCTTATTTGTGAGCTCGGATTAGGGTTTCTAGGAGATATATTTTGAAGAGACCTAGTCTTCTTTTTTACTACTCAGTTCAAAATACAGTTTCTTGTTCTTAGCATTTTGAGCTTGTAAACTCAGTTGTACTCAGTTCAGACAAGCACTCTTTCAGTTTCAATAAAGTGGCAGAGTTCTTCTTTTCATTTTCTTTTCCCAATCTAGTAACAACAGTTTGATGTCTTTGTGTTTTCAAGTTTGAAGCCTTAAATGTCCTACTTTTATGAGTTTCTACACAGAATTTCATGTTTTCAAGTTTTGTGATGTATTCAATGCCTTTGAATCTTCATACAAATTACTGATGAAATCATGTATCAATGAGATTGTGAGAACTATTGTAATAGAGAAATTGTTGTGAGTGGAAAAATCTAAATTTTTCAGAAATAACAAGTTAATCACCATTTAGTTTTAAGTTTTGATTTAAGTTCATCCTTCTAACTCTTTCCTTCAAAAAAATATTTAGAATAGGATCAATCATTCGGAGAACCGGCTCACTCTGGAGATTCCTTCTTCATTCGGATCACCCACATCTGAAGAAGATTTCCATGTTTTAGTAGATTGTTGAATCTTGTATTCAGCAAGGTGCAAATCTAATTGACAATAGGATTAAAAAAGGGACCAATGGCATTGTGCCACTTGTCAACATCCTATTGAAGGAGAGTGGAGCACATTTTGAACAATGTGCATGTTTAATGCATGTAGGTGAAGTTTTAATTTCAAGAGGTGGCTTGTGTAAGAGGGGATGTAAGAGGAATTAATGCCAAGTTGGCTCAAGAAGAGGACATGTAAGAGCCTTCAATGCAAAGGTGGAAGACAAAAGTCCTTTGGGAGGGAAAAGTCAAGTGGGTGGAATATTCAAAAGAATATGTCATATTTGAATGAAAATAGGGTAATTTCAATCAAATAAATTGATTTACATGTGCAACTTGGCCAAGGTTGACTTACCCAAGGGTGCAGTCAAAAGCTAGAGGAATGGGGGATTAGTGTTAGGAGTTAATTAATTTAGGATTAACTAACTTAGGTGGAATTAGTTTATTGTGACATTTAATTTAAATATTTTGAGTTTATTTAAATCATATGAGAGGATATTGGAAAATTAGTAATTTAATTAAATAAAATGATTTATTCAATTAAATGAAGAAAATTAAGATTTAATTAAATAAAGTTGATTTATTTAATTAAATGAAGAACATTTGGATTTAATTAAATAAAGTTGATTTATTTAATCAAAGAAAGAATATTAGGATTTAATTAAATAAAGTTGATTCAGTTAATTAAAGGAAGAATATGATGAAATAATCTGATAAAGTTCATTATCTAATTTTAGGAGGAATTAATTAAATAAAAATTATTCAATCAATTGGTTAGTGTAGAAATGATTGAGGAAGAATCATTATTAGTTATTCAGGATCGAGAGCATGATATCAATCAAGATATTTTGAGTGTCTACTTTAGTGCCCCTCTAGTTGCTACTATGTGTTCTGATTTGTTTATGCTGTTAGACAGTACCTTTACTATGATAGACCTTGATACCTTTTTACTGTTTTATGATCGCTGGCATTGGAGCGATAATGGTGTTATATTTTGATGTGATGATGCACTATACGGATGGTTATGTTTTATGTTATGCTTTTGATTAGCATAGTTTTTGATATTGATATATGCTCATCTGTTGATTAATGATGCTTTAATTTAATCAGTCTTGATGTGACTGTATTGGTGAAGGGAATGGGATTACATCACTTGCATGCGAGCACCATGTGATTCCATGATTTCTCTTCACGGTGTGTCTACTATATTATATGCATGTTTGACACTCATCTTGTTTGCAGGATTGTAGGTACAGGACATCGTCTCCACCTGGCTTCATAGGTCTGAGCGTGTCCACTTTCCCAACGGTTATGTTGATAGGGAGATAGTAACAGGGTGGCCTTGTCAAACTACAAACCATGTCATAGTGTGTCGTCAGTTTGTGTCTTGTTGTTGTTGATTCATGTCATCTATGTTGTTTTGATAATTTATTATCGGTGGAAATTATATGTGAAAATTAATGTTAAGTGGTTGTAAATATTAATTTATGTATTTTAGATTAAAATTGTTATTTAATTTAATTAATTTTATTTTGGTCAATTGGTAAGGTAATTAAATTTTATCTTATTAAATGGATAAATTAATTAATTAAATTAAAGTTGTTAAATAAATAAATTAAATAATTAAAGTTGTTTTGTAAAGTGCATAATTAAGTGATTTAAATTTATTTGAAAATTAAATTGTGTTTTAAATTAATTAAAAGCAAAAATAAATTTTGAATGCATAAGAGGAAATAACTATGGTGGTTGAAAGAGATATTTTGGAATTTTGACTAAGTGTTGAAAAATTAATGGGAGGATATTTTATTTTTGGAAAAATTTGGGTTGTTAAAATGGAGAAAGATTTGGCTCTGTAATTTCACATTCTAGTTTGGAAGTGGAGATTTTGGAAGAGGTTCTGGAAGATTGGATTTTGTAGGGAAGCTCAACTTCAAATTTTATTTCTTCAAACTTCAAAAAATAGGTTCTTTATTGCTTTATTGTTTAGAAATTTTGATTTTAAATTTTGAAAGGATGGTTGTGAAGTTTTGAAAACCTCTGTAGAAAAATCAAGAAAAACCTTAGATCCTTATTAGGGAAACAAATTTTAACAGTAGAAAATTGAAAGAGAAAACAACATAAAATTTTGTGAATCTTTGTAATTAGATTTGAGATCTTCCATTGTGCTTTGAAATTTTCCTTTCTTTGTAAATTACTCTATTAAAAAAATTAAAAATTAAAAATTTGTCCAATTGGACTATTGGTTGGAAGTATATATATATATATATACATACAGTATATATAAATTATTGTATGCTTTATATTTGGGTTTTGATTTGAATTTTTTGTGGAAATTTGTTGGGCGAAATTGTTGAAACTGGAGAATTTTTTTTTTTAAATTAATGTTAAATTTATTTTTTTGGGGCTGGGGGAGCTACCCCCATAGCCGCCCCCGGGGCCCACACCAAGCGCACCCCACCAAAGGGGAGGTTGTGTAGCAGCTTCCAACAGCAGGGTTTGACCCTGTGTCCCCTGTTGTGGCGTGTTTATTTATTTTTTTAAAAAAAAAATTATATAATATAAATTATATATATATTATATAATATATATATTATTAATAATATATATAATATATATTATATAAATATATATATATATTTATATTTATATGTTTTATAAAAAAATTTAAATATATAATTTTATTTTTTTTATTTGCATATTTAATTAGCAAATTATAGATTATGTTTAAATGATTAGATAAATATAAATTTAAACATATGAAATGAGAATTAATTTATGATTAAATTTATTTTTATTTAAAAGATTAATATGTTGTTGTTTTTTAATTAATGCACGCAAGTTATGATAAAAGATTTTATTTGAAAAAAAATGATTTTTATCATTATGTGTAATTGAGGAAAATGGAATTAAACAATTAGTTTTGAATTCCTTAATGTTGCAAATGTAATTGTATTTACTTTGGGTATTTGCAAATGATGTGTTATTGAATTATTTGGATTTAAGAAATCCTAAAGTTAGGTTATTAATTTGCCTAAATTGCTTTTTAGTTGTGTTTTCTCTCATTCTCGTTGTTGGGAAAATTGAGTTATTTGTTTATGTAAGACTTCTAGATGTGTTTCTTTTGTAATGGAGTTGTAACTCGTGATGGTTTAGCTTTTGTAATAACTTGGGTAGTGCACGTGGTATTTCATTAAGTATGGATACCTGGTTCTATGAACATGTTGTGTTGTATATTATTATTGAGTTGGTATTCGTAATTGATTTATGTGCACCTTGTCAACCCAATGTTAGTGGAATTGATTTCTTAGGTTGTTAATAGGGGAGTGGCTCTTCATAGGGGCCGACACACAAAGTGGTGTCAGGGTAACTCATGTAGAGTTAGTTTAATCAATGAAAACTAAATAAATATGTTAAGGGAAAAGGGTAGTTTAAACAATTAACTTATTGTAAGTGTCTCACTCGTGGACTCAAGGGATAGTATAGACTTGGGATGAGACAAGAAGGCCTGGAATTGCAAGATTTTTATCTTGTCTCTATGAAAAATAATCAATTTCGCATTGGATTGCATGTGGGGCCGGGTTTCATAAGAGGTCACCAGGGTAACCCAGGATGGGGGCCAGAGCCTAGGAAGATTCGCCAGGGTAACCCATGCAACTTTGTGATGACACTCCTATGACAACCGTCAATCAGTTTTTTGTATTGTGTAGTTGATCATTGTAATCTGGAAGCATTGTAACCATCATGTTAGTATTGTACTTGTGTATTTAGTATTGTTTTTTCCTATGTCTAGAGGTTGTAGGTTTTGCCTAGGAAGCTCTTTTACTATCTCCTAGCATGGGGGTGGTCCTTCAGGTACCACTTGGTTGGGTAGAACATGCACCTTACACCATTGGGTCCCCAATTCTTGTTCGTGATGGTAGGTACTTCCTGATTGGAGAGCTCATGTGTACCAATGGATTTGTAACTCTTTCATGTTCTTTTTGTATCAGTTGGATACCTTGAAATTGTATCACTCCTCAATTGTATTCAAGGAGAACCTTTGTAATTTGTAATTGTAACACTTTTATATAAACTATCTCATTTGGAAATGAGAATTGTAATGTAATATTAAATAAATGCAATGTGTGAATGAATCATTATTGTAATTTATAGCTTAAGTGATGTATTTTAATTTTATTGGATGTATGATCTTTAATTCATGAGTAGTAAATATAATTTGTATTTAGTAACTTTTGTTAATAATGGGTATTGTAAGTAAGTGTCGCCACGTACCTTAGAGAATGTATGTGTTAGTGTAGTTTACTTTTTGTTTAATTACACTTTTAAGAAGAAAAAAATTGTCCGCTTTCGTTATGTGTGTGACATTCTCTAAGGTTTCATGGTGGGCGTTACATCTACATTAATATAATATATGATATATGATATATATATATATATAATATATTATATTATATCATTATATATCATTAATATATAATATAATATAATATAATATATTATAACCCCCGGGATGTAAATTGGTTGGTTGAGACATTGAAATACAAGGAAGATCGACGCAGATTCAAACCTCGACTCACCCAGCTGCGCATGTTGTGGAGTCAATACTGGTATTTTTCATAGCCCAGAGAGGATTAGTCTCGTTGGCAACAAAAACTTAAGAGAAGTTCGACTGGTCGTGAGGATACCCCTCGAAGATATCAAAAATATATATTATATTATAATATAATACATATATTATAAATGTATATTGTAATTTATATATATAGTTAGCAGGTCTTTGTCGTCCCTTAGTTATAAAGGTTAGGCCAGACCCGACCATTTTCTTAAAAATCATGTAAAACGAAACGAATATCCGTTTTGAATGGATATCCATTTCAAAATGGATATTTATTTTCTATGTTTTAAGCATAGTGTCGAAAGTCATTTTCACTTTGTATAAAAGCAATTATTAATATATATTATATTATTATATATTAATATATATAATATTATTATAATATATTATAATAATATATAATATATATTGTAATATTAATATATTAATATTATATTATATATAATATATGATATGCATATTATATTATATTATATTATATCACTATATTATTTAATTAATATATAATATATTATATTATTATATTATATCATTATATTATATCATTATATTATATAATTAATTTATGATAATAATAATACAATTATATATTATATTATTGTTAATATATAATATATAATATTAGAATGGGGCGGAGGGCTTAGCTCTATTGGCTAAAGCATCATGTTTTGTCCCTTAGTTATAAGGGACAAGCTCAACCCGACAATTTTTAAAAAAATATTTAAAAAGAAATGGATATTTGTTTCATATGTTCTAAACATAGCGCCAAAAGTCATTTTCATTTTATATAAAAACAATTATTAATATATATTATATTATTATATATTAATATATAATATAATATAATATATATACAACATATATTATATTATATATTAATATATTAATATTGTATTAATTTTATATTATATATATAATATATGATTTATATATATATATATATGATAAAAGTGGAGGACCACTATAATATATTAATATAGATATAAATATAATTTACAAATCTTGGTTTAGGCGAGCATACTAGTAGGAAAGAACCAAGAAGAAAACCTTCGGTTATAGCTAATGAATTACAAAATTGTTACAAAATCGTCCTGATTAATGGGATTCATGTAATACCCCTTTGTTTTGCTTTCTGGCTAGACAGTGTGTCCTTGTTTGCTTTGATGTGCCTTTTGGTTATTGAGATACTTTATCATGTGTGTGCGACTTGATCGCTATTTATAGAGTGATAGTCTATTTGTGTGATGTGATGTATCTTATTTGATGCTTTATTTGACATGTTTTAATTGGTGTAATGATGATTAGTTATTGTAACATGTTATTACATGAGATATTTTTTTATGATGGAATTTTCGGTCTATGATGAGTGTATTGGTGAAGGGGACGAGATTGCATCACTCTCTTGCAAGTGCCCTACGATTCTATGATTTCCTCTTCACGGTGTGTTTATTATGTTATATATATGCATGTTCGATATACTCTTTGTTCGCAGTTTGATAGGTACAGGACATCGACTCCACCTGGTTTCACAGGTTTGAGCGTGTCCATTGGCCAACGATATTCAATTGGAAGATAGTAGCTAGGTTTTTTGTGTCAAGTCATCACCCTAGTCATAGCGTGTCATCAAGTTTTAGTCGGGTTAAGTTGCTTCTATGTTGTTCATCTCCCCTTGAATTTATTTAATTGCAAGTTGAAAAAGGTAAATAAATGGCTTTATGTATTTAAGTTGTTTATTAAATAAATCTAGTTATAATGTTAGAAATGTTATTTAATTTATTAATTAATTTAATTGAATTAATAAAATAATCTAATCTTGGATTAGATTTATTTTATTGATTAATTAAATTAATTGTGTTGAATTGATTAATTAAATTTAGTTGTGGAGTAAATAAATTAATCTATTAAATCTATTAAGTGAATAGTTTAATTCTATTTGAAAAGTGCATAAAGTGAATGATTTAAATCTATTTTGAAAATTAAATGGTGTTTTAAATTATAGATATGGACTAAATAAATTAAATAGTTAAAGTTGTTTTGAAAATGCATAAATTAAAAGAATTAAATTTATTGGAAATGGAATTTTGTTTTAAATCGTTTAAAAAGAAAATGTCTTGTGAATGCATAAAAGAAATATCCATGGTGGAGAAAAAGAAGATATTTGTAAAATGTTGACTAAGTGTGGAGAATAGGAATGAAGATATTATTTTATTTTGGAAAAAAGAAAATATCTGGGATATTTTAGAGGGCATTGACTAAATTTGGGGAAGATATTTCATTTTGGAAAAGAATATATGGCTGCAAAAAGAATGGAGGTTCTCTGGTTTTTTTTTTATGCATTATTGAATTTGGGTGAAGACTTTGGAAGAGCTTTGGAAAAACTATCTTGCAGGGAAGCTCAACCTTTCTTCTTCAAGCTTCAAATCACAGGTTCTTTCTTGTTTATTGGTTTTGAAAATTTGTATTTTCAATTTTGAAAACTTGTTGCAAACATATTTGAAAACCTTGTTGAATCATGGAAGAAATTTAGATGTTTGTAGAAAAACAAAAACTTTCAACAGAAACTTTCAAGTTTAACAATAGAAAATTTGAAAGGGAGCAAAATGGATTTAGAAAACTTTTGTTTGGGAGTTGAAATGTTTGATATCAAATTTGAAATTGAAATCAGGAAACTATGTTTGAAAAATTAGTTTATTGTAAATTTTTTGTAGAAAATTGGTTCAATTTGACTGAAAGAATGGAGTTTTTGTGTTTATATATGTATATATATTCTATATACATATATTTTTGCATATTGGGTCTATTTTATTTTTGGAAAACTTTGTTCCTGTTAAAATTTGGCACAAAAATAATGTTTTGGAAATTACCAAAACAGAGGATTTTTTTGTGCTATGTCTTTATTTTTTTTTAAAAAGAGTATTTGGAAAAAAGATATATATATATATATATATATATATATATATATATATATATATATATATATATATATATATATATATATATATATATTTAATGGTTTGTTTGGGGGAGGTAGGGGAAGCTATCCCCATAGCCGCCCAACCACAAAGGAGGTAGACTATGTGTGAAACACAAGCCGTCGCCCCTATGGGAGGTGGCTTGTGTGTCACACACAGGCCGCCTGACACACCGGTCGTCGCCCCTGTGGGAGGCGGACTATGTGTGACACACAGGTCGTCGCCCCTATGGGAGGCAAACTATGTGCAACACACAAGCTGCCACCCCTGTGGGAGGCGGGTTGTGTGTAGCACATAGGCTGCCACCCTATGGAGAGGGTTGCGTAGTAGCCCCACCCACAACAGGGTTGGCCTATGTGTAACGCCCCGTCGTGTGAACCCCAAAGGACAATTAAACAACAATCACTGCACAATTTATTTTTTTAAAACTAACATAACATACATGTAAAACACATTAAGTCATGACATGAATTTCATTTAAGTAGATTCATTAGCACATACATCCCTTGGGGTACACGAAGAGTCATTACGCGACTTAGATCCACACAACGAAAATAAAAGCCATACATGATAAAGCATTGATAAGAAACCATCTGTGTACATAAATACCACATATGCAAGATTAACTTAACGCATTGAATAACAACTACCATGGCCAAAATCCACACTGAGTTTAACATTACATTACAATACATTGTTCTAGAGGTACAATGATACAAAAATGTTTCCAAACATAAATGGAAACCATACACAAGATAACATGATACAAATAAATAGATGAATACAAAGTATCATAACTGGCTCCAAGACAAATACAACTTTGAAGTCGTTGCAACAACACTAATCCGCACCTCTTGATCCTCGACTGGGGACCCAATGGGGTGCTTAGCACGTTCCACCCGACCATGTGAGTCCGAAGACCCACCCCCCGTGCTAAGGGGCTGACAAGAAAAAGAGTCCTCAACCAAGAACATCCAAAACACGGAACCACAAGACTCAACATCATACAAAAGTATCATAAAACTCAAGGATTACAATGACACAATCAACAACATCCAAGAGTCAACATAATAACTTAAAGTCATAAATCTCAGCACATTAAACAAAATGATAACCAGTAAACAAGTAACCAAAGGAAGATCATGAAACACTTCCAAATCAACTGAATTAATAAACATAATACAATTCCAAAACACAATAACATCATATCACAGTACCATAAGAGAACAAGGTCATAAGTCAAATATCAAAGAGATCATACAAGACCACAAAGTACACCAAGATATATTAAGGCAATAATCACAAATCAATATAAATCCGTATATCAACAATCTAAACCAACTCCCACAACCTACTTCCAGAGGAACACAATAAAGTAAAACACATGGGCAACTAGGGGAGAGTGTCATCGCATAGTCCTACATGGGCTGTCTTATGCTCTTCCTCCCAACTGGAGGCACCAGTCCCATCTATGGTTGTCCTGTGCTCTTCCTCCCAACTGGAGGCGTCGGTCCATAGGGTGACTCATGCGGAGCCGTAGACCTCTCGTGAAGACGAGGTCACGACCTTGCCAACCATGGCCTTCTCAGCCTTCCATTAGCCTATGGAAGCACTAATGAAGACGAGGCATCCATTTTATTAATCTTATAATGATATTACTACCCAACCCTCCTAAGTTAATTATTAGGTTTTCACTTGTTTACTAACTCACTCGTGGGTTATCCTGTGCCCTTCCCCTTAAACGGGGCACCGGCCCCCATGAGGAGCCACTCTCCATAGAGACCCAACAACATAAAAACCAAGGGTTGTTCCATCATAATTTGAACAAAGAATCACAACATAAAAGCATGCGAGGCATAACCCATCTCGCTAACAAGTACAGAATCAGAATCTCAACAATTCACATACGACCCTTCAAAATCTTGATACCAAAACACTTGCCACTTCAAGGGCACAAAAAGAGAGAGAACATCAACTGACAATCATCTCAAGCCTCTGGAAGTATCTCAAAAAGTTTACACTAGGGTTTCCCATCAAAGAACTAACAACAAAAATTGCAAGGCCACAAGAACTATCTTCAATTCAAATATAACGAGTGAAAACATAAAAATAAAAATAAAACCATCAACTCCATCCAGACTACATAAATAACTACGATACAAAATAAATCGGAAATTCAAGAAGATCAACTATCTACAACTCATAAACAAAACACGAGTTTCCAATTACATTGCAACACAAATTAAATGACAAAGGATTCCTTGAATCAAAATTAATCTCCAAGGCATTCACACCAACACGGGAACATCCAAAAACAATCCTTCAACAACAGAGGTAAAAGCATGCAACCAGGCATCCAAGGGAGACCTCAATTTCCTCCTCCCAAGATACCCGTACAATTGGTAAACAAACGACCTTTGATAAAAATCAACAATCATGACAACAAAGTAATTAAATGTTTCACCAAAATAATTAAAGTGGGAAGACTGCATTCAATAAGAAGCATAAACTTATCACAACCAAATCATCACTTTAGTATCCAAAATACTCCACCACAAAACCCCTTTAATTCAAAACCAACCAAGAATTCACCTTGTAAGGTTAAATGAATATCAACACAATTTAACTTAAAGAAGATCCCCAACTCACGTCAACACAAGAAGAGTCACAATGAAAGAGTATGTCAAATTACTCATAAAGCGACATGAACCCAATGAAATGAAAATACTTCCAAAGCCAAGCAATTCCAAGGAGGATACCACAAATAGGATACACCAAATTACCCTTAAATGATCAATGACCAATCAAATACAATTTATCCATTTGTTCAAAAAGAATTAATTTAAAATAAATAAGGGAACTCTAAAATCACATATCGTAATTATCTCAAGGCTTATTTTTACATTCCATAATATTCCTTATCATTAATCTCATAATTAAATTAAAAGATTATTTCCCCTTTAATATTTGAGACAATCTTAATACAATTTCCTAGTTATTTAGCTTACACACTAAACTTAACATTCCACTCTAAAGGTTATAAAATAACAATATTCACCTACAAATTAACAAAGAATAAACCATAATAATTGTGGTAATAATATCCTAAATTTCTTATTCTTCTTAGACAATTTGCTAATCATTTAATAATGGAAATAACCTTCATTCAATTTTAGTGTCAAGGAAACTTAACTTTGCTTATCTTTATTTAAGTAACCATTTCCAACCTAAATATAGTCTTACTTACTTTATTAGTCCCAATTTAGGTTCACTATTCTCTACAATGATTAAAGAAGCACCAAGACTTACTTGATTGTATGCATAACAAGATTTACTACCAAGTATACATATATAAGGAAATACCCAGTTACAACTTATATACCACTTCACATTAGAATTGATGCAGGAGCATCCAGTGGTGTAAGGGCAATCTTGCATCACCCAAAAATAGTTAAATTTCAAGTTTCTCGGTTTTTAGATGTTTTTATATTTTTGGATACCCTTTTCGTCGTAATGAAATTCCCAATTTATGGTTTTTCATTTCGGTTCCTGGGTTGAAAGATATTGCAGTTTTAGTTTCCCAGATTTGCACCTGAAAATCTTCCGAGTGGGATTTGAGGCACTTAGAGCTTTTGGAATGGCCCTGAAACTTGCCGAAATCGGCGTAACAAATTTCGAGTGCGTTCTTGACTTCGAGACCTTTCCAGCGGTTCGAGCGGTTCACGAATCGGAGTCTGGATCAAAAGTTATGACCCCGCGAAGTTGGCGCACTTTCTAGAAGATACCATTGCAAATGCTCTTTGAAATTTGAACTTCATGTTGTAAATTTTGGTCAAACCGCCTAAACTCAAATTGAATGTTGTTTTGGCTCCAAACTAAATGAGGAGCTCTATTTATGGGTGGGTTTCTAATTTTTGGTAACTTTTTGGGGACAAGCTCGCATATTGCGAAAGGGTGATTCTGTAGCTTTCTGTAACTTGCATGTGTTGTAGAACTTGGGGATTTGAGATCCTCTGCATGTAAGAAGCTCCATTTTCTGAATAATAAAATTATTCTCTTGTTTGTGGTTAT
>VDFB02362777.1:63480-98342 GCA_007258455.2 Sequoia sempervirens | reverse complement strand
ACAAGGATTTAAGCACATAGAAGTCTTTTCCAAGGTGGGCAGAGTATACATTGAATATATAATTTATAGATCCAAATTAAAAGGTTTTCTGTGTGCATGAAGAGAAATAGTAATATCATCTGGTTAGGGCATGAAGGTGCAGGCATTCATCCTCTGGTTTTTGACTGAAGCAACATGAGTAGAGCGGGGAATCATAGGAAAGGTAAAGGGGATTAGGACAGTGAAGATACAATGCCTGATTACGGGAAGTATTGTTTCAGTTTTTATTCAAGAAAGGTAATTATGCATGGGACAACTTTCTTTTATATAATAGAGACAAGTGAAAGAGTTTCAGTCTCTATCAGAATAATAGTGGATGACAAGCATCAGTACAGCATCTGATGTATTTGATAAAGGAAAGCAAATGATATGGCAAAGACAGCTAGTTCATTATTGGCTAAGTATGCAGTATAATGTTACTTTAAGATAAGTTTATGTATCACTGTTATTTGAAAAGGATTCAATCAAAAACATATTGCTTGGGATATTCATTCCATCATTCTAGTACATCTTGAATGATTACAAGTATCAGGAAAACAAGTATACCTTTCAATTACAGAGGAAATACAATGTAAAAAATTACTTTCAGAATAAAAGAAAGCAGAGTTTGTAACAAATGGTTTGAGTAAGGGTTTAGCATGTATCCCTGAAGAATATGCATGAGAAGCAAAAGTGGACTAGGAATTTACAAATTTAAATCAAAAGAAGTTTTGTGTGCAAGGAAAGAGCATTATAATAGTAATTAAAAATGTAAACATAAGATACCTGAAGGTTTGGTATGCTTAAGGTATAGGAAGCCATATGAAGGCTTTAATTCAGGATATTCTATTTCAGAATCTCATAAATTCATTTCAAGATTTCAACAGAACACGAGGGGAAGTGTTTTTATCTTTCAAATATCAGCTATCATGGTGGAGTTTAAACAAATTCAAAAAATACAGAAATAGATAATGGGTCGATCCCAGTTTTGTCAAAAACAATCAAATATACAATTCCTTGTTTTCTTGAAACACCCACATTGGGGTTTTGATTTAAAAGACAAGACCATCCAATTCTTGAATTACCCATATCAGGGTTTCGTGAGAAAATGCAAAAGAAGGGAGAGAATCGACATGGGTCAAGCTCCATGGACATTAAAATACAGATTTATTCAAAGTATCAATTATCATATGAGGGTTTTAAGCAAAATGCAGATTTCTGGTTATTTCTAGCTTACCCATGATTGGGTTTTTCAACAGAGATATAGAAATGGATGAATTCTTCTAGAACATCATTTTACCATGTGGGTTTCTTGTCAAAACAAAAAAAAATTGCATATGCTCTAATGGCTCGAGCTCTAGTTCTAAAGAATGTCGAATGAACATTTATCTTCTTCATATCACAAGTGAAAACATATGAGGGTGGTTACGGAGATATTAGAAATTGTGAGGTGATCATGGGTCGATGCTTCATAAAATAACAAGAAAACCCATTAGATGCATGAACACGACGCGGCCTGTGTAATGGCCAAGAAATTGATTAAAATAAAGTTGATCTTTTACAAAGTATGGAGCTTTTATAAGCTTTTTAGGTTTTAAAAGGAATGTCTTCAGAAGTTTAGAAGAATACAAAGGAACAGTGAGCTTACCATGAGCACAAGAAGAAGACCAAAAGGTCACGGCTAGAGTTGGTGGAGTTCTCAAAGTCCAAACAAAAGACCCAGGTCAAATTCAAATATGGCGGCCCAGAATAACAGGAACATAGAGATATCAAAATCCATCACAGAAATTAAGTTACAGTCGCGGCCACAAGCCAAAAATGTGACTCAAAAGAAACCAAAACACAGCAGGGAAGCTCGAAATAGCTTGAGAGTCATCTTACCATTAGAGGCCATGAAAATTCAATGAAACAATGATAATGGAGCTCGAATATTCTCCAGAAAATGAAAACCCTAAACATGTTGGTGGCGGCGAGTTTTCTCAAGCAGAGCAATTTCTTCAAAATGATGATTGTAAAAATGAAATCATTTTTAGGGTTTGACTTGTTTTGTTCCTTGCCTGAATTTGAATTAGGTCAACATTATGATTACCTTGAATATTCATATTTGACAATAGCATGTGGAGAAATTTGAATTTGGGGTTGTTTTGCATTATGAATTTAGAATCTAAAGCTTAATACTTTTGGTGGTCGAAGTCTCATATGCTTAGGTCGAGCCTTGTGGAAGGTTCTTAAGACTTTGTAAGTCTTGGTTTAATATTTTAGGGTCTTATTAATAAGGAATTTGGTTATAAAATCAAACACTTGTCTATTCCTTAGATTAAAATTTAGATCACTTAGGAATTTTATATTTTCAGTTGATTTTAAAAGAAATCAATCATCTATCTATTTTTTTTAAATTGATTTTTGAAGAAAATCAATTAAATATGTAATAGAGAGGGTTATTATTTTTATGATTTTTTCTAAGAAAAAAAAAATTAATGGAGATATAAGGATGTATTTTGTTTTTTGCAAAAGATTTAGCAATCTTTAATTGCAAAAATAAAGCAAATTGTAAAATTTGCAATCATGTAAAGCAAAATCATAAAACAATCCTTTATAAATTGTTTTATGATTTCTTGCTATTTTTAGTAGATTGGTATTGACTCTTTCTCTTGGTCGGATTTGTGTTTCATCTTGGAGAGATAGGGTGCTTTATTTGCTTTTAAACCAAATTTAGCCTATTTTTAGAGGCTTTTTAGTATGATCATGGAAGGATAAATGTTTTTTTGCTTTTATGCAATCTTTTGGGACAGTTTTGAGGCTTTTTTCCTTGAGCTTCTTTGTGAGCTCGGATTAGGGTCTCTAGGAGATATATTTTGAAGAGACCTAGTCTTCTTTTTTACTACTCAATTCATAATATAGTTTCTTGCTCTTAGCATTTTGAGCTTGTAAACTCAGTTGTACTCAGTTCAGAAAAGCACTCTTTCAGTTTCAATAAAGCAGTAGAGTTCTTCTTTTCATTTTCTTGTCTCAATCTGGTAACAGCAGTTTGATGTCTTTGTGTTTTCAAGTTTGAAGCCTTAAATTTCCTAATTTTATGAGTTTTTGTACAGAATTTCATGTTTTCAGGTTGTGTGATGTATTCAATGCCTTCAAATCTTCATACAAATTACTGATGAAATCATGTATCAATGAGATTGTGAGAACTATTGTAATAGAGAAATTGTTGTGAGTGGAAAAATCTAGATTTTTCAGAAATAAAAAGTTAATCACCAGTTAGTTTTAAGTTTTGATTTCAGTTCATACTTCTAACTCTTTCCTTCAGAAAAACATTTAGAATAGGATCAATCATTCAGAGAATCAGCTCACTCTGGAGATTCCTTCTTCATTCGAATCACCCACATCTGGAGAAGGTTTCCATGTTTCAGTAGATTGTTGAATCTTGTATTCAGCAGGGTGCAAATCTAAATTACAAAAGTTTTTGGCATGCCTGGTAGGACATTTAAAATTTATATAAGACAAATTTCAGAGTTTTAATTTTCTGTTTGGTGTATGTAGCAAATTTTTCCAGCCTTTTGGAGGTTCAATTCAATATACCTGGCGACTCTGATTCTGATTTTTGCATGCTAGTGCAGCTTGCGCATGAGAAAGATACAAATGAGATCAAGCTCTACACCCTTCAAATATTGAGATTTGACTCCACCACGAAGAAGAGGCAGAACATCAAGGAGACTTTTGAGACACCTACAAGGTTGAATTCAACACCTCCAGTTTCCAATTCCTTAGTTTTGTCACTAGGAGTACTGGTTCCAATTTCACAAGTACTGCCAATTGCAGCGCCAGGGCAGCACCCATTTGCACCTTTCAATCGAGGTATTATGTTAGATATCGCTCAACACAATGACATCCTAGTTGCATCCCTTAGAAGTCTGCCATACTTCACTGGGGAGGACTTCACTACACCGGTTGAGCAAATCCGTGACGTAGCCATGTTATGTTCGATGAATAATATCACGCAGGAGAACACCGCGCTAAGGTTGTTGGTCGCGTCGCTCAAAGGGAGGGCATTACAATGGTTTATAGGTCTTGCAACCAACTCAATCGCGTCATGGGATGCGTTAGGTAATGGTTTATATCAACATTTTGCTGATACATATGATAACCTATCTTTATTAGAGCAGCTGAGCACCATTCAGAGGGTGCCACACGAGCACTTGGCCGATTTCAACTACCAATTCCAGAGAACCTGGGACATGATTCCTATGATGGTAAAACCTTTACCAGCACATGCTTTTCTATTTTACTTAAAAGCTTTTAATAATAAAATTGCAGTCATGACTTAGTCTATGGGTGGGCTTACACTCCCTAACACCTATGACATAGCCATTAGAGATGAAAACTATCTCATCCAAGCTAGAGACATAATTCCTAGACCTCCTAAGCCTTTGTTTCCATAAATATAGCCACCTACCCCTACTATTGTACCTCCCTTAGTTGTTGTCCCACCTGTTCCAGCGATAGGATATCATAACACAACCCAAGAAGTTGTTGCCCCAACCCAAAATCAGGAGATGCAAGAGATTAAAAGCATATTAAAGACCTTCAGAAATGATCTTGTGACCATTAAAAAATAGGTTGGACAAGAACATAAGCCTTATCAAGCCCCTTATCAGCAAAACAGCAGAATAGACCTATCTTTCAAAATGATTACCAAGCCTAAAGAAGGAATTTTAACCCTAGGCCATTCCAACCATACAATCCAAATGCAGCCAGTTCATCAAAGGAACTTGTGCCCCAAAATACTGTTGCCAGGATTGCGATTGGTGTTATCCGTGCAATCAACCCCATAACCAATTAGTGTGTGCCAATGGAATGAGAAATCAGGCTTTAATGGTTCAGAATAACTATGTTGGTTCAGAAAATATTGCAGATCAGAATCAAGAACATCAAGATAACATGGAGGTTTCCTTGCCGAATTGGTAGAGCTCTGAATTTATTGGCTTGAATGGCCAAAGTTAGCAAAATTCTCCAATTTCAACTAATACCAAGTCAAAAAAGAGAGCCATGGATCTAGGACAACAAGCTGGAAATTCATAGCAGCAGCCTACAAACAGTAAGCAGCCTGTTCCATCAAATGTTAACACTGTTGTGCAGCCTAAAGTGTAGATTTTGCAGAGAGGCCAAGAGGTACCTAGCAAGGAGTAGTCAAGAATGCATTCGCAACCCTTGCAGAGGCAAAACAATGTTGTCACAAAAAACCAACAGAAGGTAAACTCTTCATCGTTTAATATTGTTGAGCATCTCAAGAAAACCACTGTCAGTATCTCGATATTAGATGCTTTACACCTTCCAAGGCAGAAAGGTTTACTACAGAAAGCTTTAGCTGAGTTATCTATTTCTAACAACGCTAATCAAGGAGTTGCAAAGGTCGTGCTTGCTAATGATCTGGAGGATAAAAATGAGCAGAAAACGAAAGAGGTAAAGCCTCCTCCATTCTATTTAAGTCTGATCATTGGTGATAAAATCGTTCATAATTGTATGGTTGATTCTGGTGCTAGTAGTTCATTCATGCCTAAGAGTTTAGCTGATAAGTTAGGTCTTGTTTATGAGCCTAATCCTCATAAAGGCGTAGTGCAATTAGATGGGTCTATTGTCAAAACTGCTGGTATTATCAAAAATCTAGCTCTTACCTTGCACGCATCCTCGAGTTTTTCTATTCATCAGGATATACATGTCATTGACTTACCGCCGCACTTTTCTATTTGTCTCTCGAGGGATTTTACAGCCAAGTTGGGTGGGTTTTTGTCTTTTGATTGGTCTCATTTTCTTTTTAGAACAAGGTATGGTACGAAAGTGACCATAAAGTTTGAGCCTCTCGCCAAAGACCATATCGAACCATACTCACCAAATCCTATAAACGGTAACCTCTACGCCACCTCTGCACTGGAGGAGAAAACCATGACCCTAGATTGTAGCACCCATGTAGATAATATCAATCTAGATGAATGGGAAGCTGAAGATCACGAGCTTGATCCATTTCAGTACACATATGAGATAGGATTAGGAGTCTATATGATTTGAGAGCCTGATTGTGATATGCCTAATCTTTTTAAAGAGGAAGAATCGTCTGTAGAAATAGGAAATGAGCTTTGGAAGCTTTACTTCAATGGTTCGAGAAGCAGTATTGGTGTTGTAGGTGGGGCTATGTTGATATCACCTGAAGGAGATAAATACTTTGCAGATTTGTAGATTTGCTTTCAATTTTTTAAATAATACAGCTGAGTATGAAGCGTTGGTGCATGGCCTCGAATGGGCCCACAAACGAGGTATTAAACGCTTGCAATTTTATGGTGATTCAGAGCTAATTGTAAATCAGGTCAGAAATTTAAATGCTGCCAAGAATTATTTTCTTAAGAAATATAAGCATCGTGTATGGGATTTTATGGAGGATTTTGATGCTTTTAATATTGTTTTGATTCCTAGAAACGAAAATAAGCATGTTGATAAACTCGCTGCCCTAGGAGCCCAGTTTGATATTCCCAAGGAGATTCATAAAGTAGAGGCACGTAAATATGTAAAAATAGTGGTCAAACCTTTCGTGCCTAACAATAATGTGAGTTGGCAGGTTTTTGACAGCAATGAGCAAATCGTAAATTTCCTGACTGCTGAAGTTGAGTTTGCAAATAGAAACTAGCAAAAATGGCAGCAGAAATATGATGACCAGATTGTGCAGTTGAAGACCAACAAGCTGCCAAAAGGATTGGTGACCTTGGAATCTATGTTCAATTCAGATGACCAAGTGTGTAAGGACAAATGTAGCCTAACTGTTAAAGAGGAACATTATGCAGCCATTGAAATCTTCAAAGGCAAGCTTCTCAAGCTGGGAAAGGTATGTAGTCAAGATGAACAACAAGCATATTCTGTTATATCAGAAATTTAGTGATGTGTTTGCTTGGGAGTAAAGGAATTTGTGGGGTTTTAACCCAGAACTAGCCCAACATACTATTGAATTAGAACCTGGCGCAAAACCAGTAAGACATAAACAAAGACTGCTTAATCCCAAATTAGAACACCTTATGAAGGTTGAACTGAACAAACTGGTTGAGAGTGGTATTATTTTTCCTATCAAACACACCTCTTGGGTGTCAAATTTAGTACCAGTTAGGAAGAAAAGTGGGGAAATCAGATTATGTGTCGAATTCTGAGATTTAAATATTTTCTTTGCTAGATGGTTACTCAGGCTACAACCAAATTCTGGTGAAGTAGGAAGATCAGTTCAAAATAGCATTTACAACTAAGTGGGGCACGATGGCCTACAAGAAGATTCCTTTCAACTTATCCAACGCTAGAGAAAATTTTCAACGTGCGATGTATATGGCCTTTCATGGCCTCATGAACAAGTTCATTATGGTATACTTAGATGATATTACTAATTTTTCCAAAAATTCTAATGAACACCTTGATCATTTGGAGTAGATTTTTCAGAGATGTTGAGAGTTTAGAGTGTCTCTCAATCCGAAGAAGTGTATATTTTCAGTGCATGAAGGAAAACTTCTTGGACACATTGTTTCAAAGCAAGGTATTTCTATAGAACCTAAAAGAGTCTCTGCAATTCTCGAATTTCCATTACTAGCTCACAAGAAATGCTTGCAAAGCTTTCTTGGAAGAATAAATTTTGTGCGGAGGTTCATACCAAATATTGCAACTTTGTTGCAACCTCTCACTTCTATGCTTAAAAAGAACATGCCATTTAGTTAGACCAAGGAAGGTAAGAGGAGCTTTGAGTAGATTAAGGAGGCCCTCGCAGCCGCTCCTACTCTCATTAATCCAAATCTTAACAAAGACTTCATCTTGTATGCCTTTGGAGGAGTAGATATAGTTTCAGCTTTGTTATTCCAACCAAACAAGGAAGGCTTGGAGTAGCCTGTAGCATTTTTCAGCCAAGTATTGCATGATTACGAGGTAAAATATTCTTTTGTTGAGAAGCATGTTTTTTTTGTTGTAAGAAGTTTAAAGAAGTTTAGGCATATGTTGTCCAATAACAAGATTCATTTGTTGGTAGCTCATTCAACTGTTAAGGAGTTCTTACTTAACAAGGATATAAATGATAAGCGTGCTAGTTGGATTACCAAAGTAATGGAGTTTTACATTTATATAAAGGTAACCAAGCTCGTTAGAGGCAAAGGTTTGTGTGAATAGATTGCTGGTAATGAAGAAAACAACTTAAAAGAAGCAAAAAACATAGATACAGTGCTAACTAATGATGTTGCAGTTGTTGTTCTAGCGTTGCCTACTACTTGGTTGCAGCAAATGATGCATTATTTGCAAACTGGTGAATGCCCCAAAGACTTAGATAGAGCGAAAAGAAGGTATTACAGATTACAAGCCATTCCTTATGCAATTATTGATGGTGTTCTTTATAGGCGATATTTCCAAGGTTTTTATTGCCTTGTATTCAGCCTAATCAAGTTGACAAGCTTTTACCAGAGTTTCATGATAGACCTTCAGGAGGTCATTTTGCTACAAGAACAACATCTTTGAAAATTATGCGAGCTAGTTATTACTGGCTAGATCTATTTAAAGATGCTATTGCTTGGGTCAGAAAATGTGAGAAATGCGCTTTATTTTTTGGGAAATAGAGGCTTGCACTGCTGCCCCTGCATTTCAATTCAGGTAGAACAGCCCTTTTCCAAGTGGGGCTTAGATTTATTGGCCCTATTAATCCACCTTCAAGTGCGGATCATAAGTGGATTCTTACTGCCACAGATTATTATACAAAATGGACCGAAGTTGTTGCTTTAAAGGAAGCAAACGATACTTCAGTGCTTAATTTCTATCAAGATCTCATATTGAGATTTGGTGTTCCAGACTCAATCATTTCTGACAATGGTTTGGATTTTATTGGTTTGAGGATTTCTGATTGGTTAGTTAGAAATAATATTTATTTGAACATGCCTTCTAATTATTATCTGCAGGATAATGAACAGGCGGAATCTACAAATAAGAATTTGATTCAGATAATCAAGAAGACTGTTGAAGATAATCAGCGGACATGGCATGAAAAGTTGAATTTAGCCCTTTGGGCTGACAAAATAACTCCTAAAAGGGCCACTGGTTGTTCTCCTTTTGTTTTAACTTATGGTAAAGAGGCTAAGTTACTTCTTTCCATTGAGTTACCAACTTTAAGCTATGTTAAAGAACTGGAATTTCTGAATGAACAACCTCTTGAAGTGAGGTTTGTGTAGCTGGTAGAGCTCGAGGAAACCAAAAAGGAGGCTCTCAAACAACTAGAGATACATCAAGCTCAAATGAAGAATTCTTTTGATAAGAGGGAAAGACCACGTGATTTCATTGTTGGGTATCTAGTTTTCAAGTGGAATGAATTTAAAAGAAAACCTAGACGTCATTCCAAGTTTGATGCAATTTAGGATGAGCCTTAAGTGATCATAGAGTGCAAGGAACACAACACATTCCAACTTTCCAAGTTGACTGGAGAGGTGTTGTCTATCCTAGTTAATGGGATCCACCTCAAGCATTGCCTCTAAGATAAGTTCTATCTCGTAGATAAGTAAAGTAGTATTGAAAATAAGTGCATTCCGCAAATTTATTTTCAATAGTTTTTACTTTCCCTAAGTGCTACTACGCATGTTTTGTTGGCCATCACGGCCTATTAGTTTGCTTTTAGTTCAGTTTTAATTTCTTTTGCTATTGTTTGGAGTGTTGTTGTTCAAATTTCTGAGTTTCATGAAGGGACAGATTTGACTCCGCACCCCAATGAAGTTTTTTAAGGAAACTAATATATGCTTAGCAGGAAAGTATTTAGCAGAAATCGCCAAAATGTTACCAATTTTTCGCTATAGCTCAATTGGTGGAGCTGGACTAAACACTGTTATTTCTTAAAGTGGAATTACAGTTATTTCAGCATTATGCTTAAGTGTTGTTTGCACTTTGTTAATCATTCTTTAAGTGACAGTTATGCTTTGAAAATAGGAATCATAATTTCAAAAGTTACTATTCAAAATTTTACAATCATATGTAGGACATAATTAAGCATATAAACAACAAATAATTTCTATTGCTTTCTTTTATTTCATGAAATAATTCATATTTACAGAGCTTCATTTGATTGAAAAAATCCAAATGATAATACAACATTGTATTGAGATGCATTTTCTTTTCAGAATGAAAAGCATGAGATTGAACTCAAATATCCACACAAGTTGTGGATGGGACTGTCACAGTGCATCACTAGTATCACACTACATTATGGAATATGCATTAAGGAAAGAAATCACATAAGTAACAACATAATCATCATTTCCTGATGGATCGATGCTCAATGTTGAAGTGGTGCACATTTTGTCTTCTCCAAGCTCCATCGACCTGTAGAAAGAAAGAGAGGGATGTCAGAGGCTTTGACTATGAAGACACCTATATGAATCATCAACAATAATGCATTATGCTAGTAATCACACACTGAAATAATCAAGTGAAGTACAGAAGCATGAGCTGAAGGAGAAACATCAATATGATAATGATATATTGTTTTTTATGCTAACTTTGTTTGTTTCTTTGTGCAGGTATAGGGAAAATCATGAAGCTAATTATTATTTGAAGACCAAGTATGTGGAGAAAAATGGGCTCCCACAAGGGTAGACCTCAACATGCTACCCTTATTCGTTACAAGTGTGCTAAGATAGAAATTGCATCATCATAGTCATCAAAAAAAAGAAATGATATAAAACTGAAATACTAAAGTAGAGTAATACATCAAGCTATTAAACCAACTGTGCATTCATAACAATCAGGTAAATGCTTTCTGAAAGCTACAGGTGAATAGTGAGTTTAATCTGCTCAATTGTTTAGCTGAGTATAGTACATTCATCTCAAACATTGTTGTATGGTTTGCATTCTCTCGCCATAGTAATATGTATTCATCATGTTCATAATATCATGCAAATCAACAGTGTTCTTTCTCTCAATCCACAATAGTGAAAAGGCATACATAATTCCTTAACAAAAATAATTGTTTCAATTTTTCATCTCAGAAAAGACCACGTTCATAGAATAGTTTCATTAAATGGAGCATAAAAATGCATGAAGAGTGCCAGGTTGAGGACCAAGAATATGAAGGTTCTAACAATGCATTGCAATGATCAACAGAATAGCCAATTTCATTATGGTTGAGGAGTGAAAATGATTGCTTTAAATAGAGTTGTTGTATTGTTGCTATTTGAAAGTAATGAAAGTAAAAAATTAAGATACACTAACTGAAGTAATTGTTTTGTCATGATTCCAAACTGTGTCTTCAAAAATTTTGAGTATCAGACAAGAAGTGTGCACAGTGTTGACAAGGATTTAAGCACATAGAAGTCTTTTCCAAGGTGGGCAGAGTATACATTGAATATATAATTTATAGATACAAATTAAAAGGTTTTATGTGTGCATGAAGAGAAATAGTAATATCATCTGGTTAGGGCATAAAGGTGTAGGCATTCATCCTCTGGTTTCCGACTGAAGCAACATGAGTAGAGCAGGGAATCATAGGAAAGGTAAAGGAGATTAAGACAGGGAAGATACAATGCTTGATTACGGGAAGCATTGTTTAGTAAAGCAGATAAAAGGTATGTATTGTTTCAATTTTTATTCAAGAGAGGTAATTATGCATGGGACAACTTTCTTTTATATAATAGAGACAAGTGAAAGAGTTTCAGTCTCTATCAGAATAATAGTGGATGACAAGCATCAGTACAGCATCTAATGCATTTGATAAAGGAAAGCAAATGATACGGCAAAGACAACTAGTTCATTATTGGCTGAGTATGCAGTATAATGTTACTTTAAGATAAGTTTATGTATCAATGTTATTTGAAAAGGATTCAATAAAAAACATACTACTTGGGATATCCATTCCATCATTCCAGTACATCTTGAATGATTACAAGTATCAAGAAAACAAGTATACCTTTCAATTACACAGGAATTACAATGTAAAAAATTACTTTCAGAATAAAAGAAAGCAGAGTTTGTAAAAAATGGTTTGAGTAAGGGTTTAGCATGTATCCCTGAAGAATATGCATGAGAAGCAAAAGTGGACTAGGAATCTACAAATTTAAATCAAAACAAGTTTTGTGTGCAAGGAATTATAATAGTAATTAAAAACGTAAAAATAAGATACCTGAAGGTTCGGTATGCTTAAGGTACAGGAAGCCATATGAAGGCTTGAATTCAAGATATTCTATTTCAGAATCTCATAAATTCATTTCAACATTTCAACAGAACACGAGGGGAAGTGTTTTTATCTTTCAAATATCAGCTATCATGGTGGAGTTTAAACAAATTCAAGAAATACAGAAATAGATAATGGGTCGTGTTGGAACTATAAAATTCTGAATAATTTCACAACTTTTCTTACCCCTGAGTTTCCAAAATAATCGTCACCATATGCACAGGGCTTCTCTTCATAACATTTTGCTCACATTTTTCCCATACTTGTCCCATAAAATCCATCTAGGTCTGAGTATTTCACATTATGATCTACATCGGCATTAGATTATCAGGGTCTCCCCGATCCATATTGCATTTTCTACTGATGTACATTTTTTGTTGCCTATCAGTAAGACCTCAAGAATGTTATACCGATCAAAATTTACTTACAGGAACCTATCGGCAGGACATTCACATTGTTTCAGCGAAAGAGGAAAATTCATATTGGTGAGAGTGATAACACCGGGGTGAGGTCTCACCGAATGGGTCGTGTCTCACTGACCAATGCACGAGGAGGCTTATTGGCCAAGCTAAGCGGTATCGATGTAATATCTTAGTGAATACATCAGGTCTTGCCGACAATGTGAATGCAATTGTATTAAAAGCTTTCGGAATAGAGTTATGAAGTCTCGCCGACCCTTGTGTCTCACCAATAAGGATATGCATCGGCAAGAGTCATGTTATCAAAGTTAGGTCTCACCGAGTGCATTATGTCTCACTGACTAACACAAAGAATGATGTATCGACCAAACTAAAGGTATTCGGGTCGAGGTCTTAGTGAATTCATAAGTGTCTTACCGACCGACAAAAAAGAACATCTCGGTAAGACTAAAATGGCATCGGAGTGAGGTCTTGGCGAATGCATCGGGTCTCGCTGACAAAGCACAATGGGACTCTACCAAGGGTTATCGGCATAAGGTCTTGCAGTCTTGCCGACCCATTTTTTCATGCCGACATTTTGTTGCATCGGTGAGAGAATGATATTGTCACAGTAATCAAAAGTGAACTTAGGGAGACTTTCGGTAAGACAAAGGTATTCTATGAAACCTCCCTCCGATTATGAATTGTCTCAGCAACACACAAGATGGAAGGACAACTTTCGGTATGACAAATATGATCTATGGGACGTCTCCCCGACAACAGAATGTTACAGCGACACACATGAGATGAAAGAATATCCATCAGCGAGACATTGGCCTTCTGTGTGACTACGAGATGTCTCGGCGAATGTCTCAGAGATGATTAATTGAAGCTTGAATACTGTTGGCTGACATTTGGATACGTGAAGCAATGTGTCTATTCAAATACAAATGTATAAATATCCATTTGTGATTGTAAAGTGAGAGATTAGAGAAGAGATACATTAGTAAGTAGGATAGGAATAGAATTTCCACAGAACAGAGACTATGATGTATGATTTCAAAATGGAGATATCAATGAAAATTAGTTGATGTGGCAGCTCATTTCTGGTGTCAATTGTATGTTGTGCTTATTGAAATTATTACTAAGTTGTCTCCAAGATTGATGCTTTCTGGTTGTTTAAATTGGTATAACAAGTTTATATTCAATTTATCAGTGCACATTTGTTGTATCTGTGTGGTTAATTGATTGGTTCTTTCAAGAAAAGATTAAATCCTTTTGGTTGATCATAGTAATCAGGGAAAATCATCTAGATTATTAATAAGAGCTTAGAAATCATAGTCTTGCATGTTTATAAGGGTTATAAACAAAACATATGCCAAACAATTTGAGTGTTCTCCAGGAAGAATTTGCCCATTTCTATTTCATTTGACTCTGCATACCCAATAAGGCACTAGTCTCTACATTTTTTTCCATTTAGATTCACTCATATTCTTCACATCTGTTAACTAAACATATTAGGATTTAGTTTTGAATATTGCTATACAATTTATACCAAATTTGATTTCATTTGTCCACTCCCACTTTCCATTATGGAAAAAAAACATTTCAAGAGAGATAAGCAAGTTAATTCTACTCCACTCATCTAGGTACACCCGCCTAGGTCTAGCAGTACCTAAAGAGTAGAAGGTTCAATTCATTTGGCCTTGTCTATTACCCTGAAATGTTGTGAAAGCTTGGCAACCTTTCGTGGTTCAAACCTACGTTTTTGAGAGCTAACAAATTGGCGACTCTGTTGGGGACTAAACTTAGAATCTACGCCTTAGTCATAGAGTTAGAAATCCATATAGACTCTGCTAGGAATAATAAGTAATAAAAATTTCTCACTTTTGGGAAAGTGAGTGGCGACTCTGATAAAAACATTTCAACATGAATGGTAGAAGATCTCAATTCAAGGGAGGTTATATTGGGGCTCCTGCTAGAAGTAGTAAATGGACGCACAAGGATGATCGGGCTGATAAGGGTAAAAGGATAAATGAGGACATGTGCATAACAAATAAAGATAAAACACTGAGACAACATTGTGAAACTTATGACCGATATGACACATGGAAAATTAACTCAAGTGCAGAACCTTTTACTCTAGAGGAACAAAGAAATCCTTTCTATAATCCCCAGAAGCAACCAGAGTTTGATGCTAGACTTAAAGCGGAGGGACTCAAATATCAACATGAATGTGAACAAAGAATGGAGGATAGTCAAAATGAGTTCAATGAGAATATGATCCCTCAGGAAGATTATGAGTCTTTAACTCATGAAGAAGTAAAAGCATAGTTTGAGTCACAGAAAAAGGAGATAGAAGAACTAAAAGTTGAATAGGAGAAATCCCAAATGATACAAGCGATGAGGGAATTCAAATTGTAGAAATCCCAAATTACCAATCAAGCATTCGATCGCTCAAAATATGTACCGCCTCATAAGTAGGGCAATAATGGTGCAAGACCTTCAGATCCACCAAGGACTCCTCGCAATCAGATGGGGAATCAACCTGAACAACCAAACCATCCACCACACATTCCTGCACAACATATATATACACAGCCACCTCATGGTCAGCATTATGTGCCACATCACAATACACAATACAATAACCCAATGTACCATTACCAGTACCCACCTAACCCTCCCCTTCATCAATACACAACAATGATCAAACAATTCGACTTAGCAGGGTTTCAATTATACCCTTACCCTATGGATGGTAGTTGGAGAAGTCTGGTACCTAAGTTTATAGGGAGTAATGCAATTATTGTTGAAGATCATTTAAGGAGTTTCAATGCCTTCATTCAAGATTTGGATGTACCTTATGAAGATTTACATATGAGGCTATTCATGTTGTCGCTTATTGAAGAATCTAGGGATTGGTTCAACAAGCTAACAACAACCTCTATTGATTCTCTCCAAATATTTTAGGACCGATTCCTCAAGCAATATGGGAATCTAAGTGCACCAGATGCTACTCTTCATGAATTGATGTGAATTTAGAAAAATCAGAATGATTCAATTTTTTATTTCAATCGAAAATTCAATAAACTGCAGAATAAAATACCTCCTAGATCAAAGTTTCCAGACTCTATAGCATTAAGTGTTTATTTGAATGTTTTTGATCCTAAAATAGGGTATGAACTGAGAAATAGGTTCCCAAGAGATTTATCCAAAGCCCAGAAGATGGCATTGACAATTGAAAACAACTGGAAGGCTACTGGGATAATCAATAAAAGAGACAACCCTAGGGCTCCTCAAAAAACCAATAATTATCAATGCAAACAGGAGAACACATACAAAAATGAAAGGCCTAGGTTACATGACATGCCTTATAACACAAACTGGAAAGATGGAAAACCTATAACAGAAATTCCTAGAAACAAAGAGACTCCTGATCCATTAAGGAAGAGGGGAACCTATATGGTAAATAGCAATTATTTCTATGAAGTTTGTGATAAGCCACATTCCCCAGATTATTGTGTTGTAGCCCAAAGAATGCAAGAAGAGGGAATGTTGATGGGAAACAATGGAGAAGACCACACAGTATATTTGACTTCAAATACTTTTCACCGTGTGGAAGAGAGGTACTCATCTTCAGAGCAATAAGGTTATGAATATGATGTTTCAAATCAAAGGTACAATGTCCACATGGATGAACAACAAGTTCTTTCTGACTCTAAGGATGATTATGCAAAACCACAGTCTGATGAGATGCCTACTCAGGGCAATATGAGGAAGCTCACTGAAGAGGAAATAGAGAGATTAACCATTGCTGCATTTGAGGAAGCAAAAAGTAAGTATTGGTTGAGAAACATGATAGTAAATGATAAGGAAGGTGTCTCTAGGGGAATTTTTATTAAGGATCAAAAGGTGACACGAGGAATTTTGAAGAAAACATAAAACAAACAACATGATAAGAGCGAACAGAAGCCTGTCCAAAAGGAGGAAGTAAAGGAATTACATCAAGAAATGCAAAAAATTGATCAACCAAGTAAAAAGGAAAAAGAAGAGAACAAAGGAGAAACATCAGAACAAAAGAAAATGATTAGGGCTGAGGGTTCTTCTTTTGACTTCACTCAGGCTTTATCTCAGGTAAAGATGTATGTTCCATTACTTGAGATGATGAAAATTAAGGAATACAGAGACAGTGTTGTTCAATTAATAACAAATGGGAATGAAAAACATATAAATTCTGGAAGCAAGATGGCCACTAAAAATAAGCAAGAGAATGTGAATATCCCAGAAGTGTGCCTTAAAAATGCATTATTAAATACCCCACAAGTTGATCCTTTTTTCACTACATTACTCATAAATAAAAAATTGTTGAGGAATTGCATGATAGACTCTGGTGCTACTATAAATATCATGCCAGTAAGAGTTATGAAACAGCTTGGCATGTGGGTGGATACCAATGGTGGCAAGTGTTATGCTATGGATAACCAACCTGTTCCTGTGATGGGTATAATAAAAGATGTTGAAGTCAAGCTAGCTGCTTATCCTCAAGTTGCCTATAACATTTATCTAATGGTAATTGACACCCCTCCTCAGTTTGGGATGCTTCTATCAAGACAATGGACGGCAGCAATTGGTGGAGATGTTCAGTTTGATCTATCTTGTGCAACAATTCCAGTAAATGGTCAGGAAGTGAAGTTATACAGGGAGCCAAGGATGAACCAAGTTGTTGACTGTGTACCACAAGATCAAATCAATTGTTTTTGTGATGTCAATCTCGAGAGTTTCAAGATAGAACCGGCCCAGCTAGAATTAGTCAATGCTGACCCAATTGAAAGGCATGTGGCACAAAACTGTAATGGTGTATGGAAAATTTACTTTGATGGAGCATGCAGCCAAGAAGGTAATGGAGCAGGGATAGTATTTGTTTCACCTGAAGGTATTACATTTAAGTATTATTTCTTGTTAACATTTGAATGTACAAACAATGTGGCAGAATATGAAGCTTTACTAACAGGACTGAATATAGCTGTGAAACATAAAATCAAGTTGCTGGTTGTTCTTGGGGATTCTGAGTTAGTGGTTTCACAGGTTAAGTCAAAATATACAGAAAAACATAAAAGACTGAAACAATGTAGGTATGTTGTATGGGACATAATTGAGTTGTTTGATGCCTTCTCAATTGGGTGGATTGATAGGTCAAAGAACATAATGGCAGACTTTCTAGAAAATGTGGCGTTGAAAAGAGATGATATTACATTAGCTGGAGTATTGCAAATTGAGTTCAAAACAAGGCCTGTTGTGCCTGATAACATTTATAGTTGGCAGGTTTTTAATGATGATACTGACCTTTTGAAATTTCTTCATTGTATAGACCAATATGAAGCCCAAGAAATAGATTTCAATGCCTTTGTTGAAGAAATGGATGGGAGGTAGACAATATTTGGGAAGGAGATATTACAGCTTAAAACAAATAAGCTCCCTAGAGGGTTAGTGGCATTGGAGAGAGTGTATGATGGAAGTGATCAGTCCCTCATGAAGCAAGCACCAGTCAAGAGGGAGGATATTGAAGAGATTAACTTGGGAACTGAGATAGCACCAAGAAATGTGTACATAGGGAAGAAAATAAGCCCTACAATTAGAAAAATGCTGATAGAGTTGCTGAGAAAATATAAACATGTGTTTTCTTGGTCTTATGAAGATCTAAAAGCATATAGGGAAGATTTGTTTCAACATGAAATACCATTGAAGCTAGATGCTAAGCCATTTAGACAAAAGCAAAGACCCATAAATCTGACATTGGAGCCTAAAATGCAGGAAGAATTGGAAAAGCTCAAAGATGGGGGAATCATTAAACCAATTAGGCACTCAACGTGGGTCTCAAACTTGGTCCTTGTGAGGAAGAAAAATGGAGATATCAGGCTATGTGTAGATTTCAAAAATCTAAACATGGCATCCCTCAAAGATAATTATCATCTACCCAATATGGAGGCTATATTACATAATGAAACAGGGTGTGAACTGTTATCTATGATGGATGGGTTTTCAGGGTATAAACAGGTCAAGGTCAAAGAATCTGAGCAATATAAGATGGCATTTACAACTCCTTGGGGAAGATATGTTTATCTAAGAATGCCATTTGGTCTCACTAATGCAGGAGAAACCTTCCAAAGAGCTATGGATGTGGCATTTGCAAATTTGATCAATGCTATCATGGTGGTGTATCAGGATGACCTGACTGCTTATTCAAAGAGGGCTGAAGATCATATACAACATCTCAAAAAGGTATTTATTAAAGCCTTAGAATATGGTATCAGCTTGAACCCTAAGAAGTGTCATTTTGCAGTCACAGAAGGTAGGCTCTTGGGGCATATTGTTTCAAAAGAAGGGATTAAGATAGATCCTGAGAGGGTTGAGGCCATTGATAAAATCCCTGTCCCTAAAACTGTTAAAGCTATACAGTCATTCTTTGGACAAATTAATTATGTTAAGAGATTTGTTTCTAACTTTGCTAAGATCATTAAACCCATATCAAAAATGTTGAGGAAAGGATAGAGAATAGAATGGACTGCAGAAACTTTAGAAGCTTTTATATCGATCAAAAGGGCCATCAAGGAAGCTCATGTCCTTAAATCTCCAGATTTTGCAAAACCTTTTCAGATATTTTCATTCGCTTCAATGCACACCATTGCTGCTATTATGTTACAGAAGAATGGGGAAGGTCATGAACAGCCTGTTTCTTTCTTCAGTAAGTCATTACAAGGGTCAGAATTAAAGTATGATATAATGGAGAAACAAGCATTTGCATTAGTGAAAGCTATAAAATCTTTTACGCCATATCTTGTTGGAGCAAAGGTGGTTGCTTACATCCCCCATGCAGCTGTCAAGGATATTCTGACACAGTCTGAAGTAACAGGAAAAAGATGCAAATGGATTAACAAAATCCAAGAGTTTGACATGGAGATACAAATTACTAAACTAGTAAGAGGTCAAGGCTTGGCTAAGTTAATGGCAGAAGCAAACATTGAAGCAAATCAAATTTTCAATGTAGAAGAAGAGACTGCAATTGCGAGCATTGAGCATACTCCATGGTATGCGGATATCATGCATTACCTTAAATACATGAAGTGTCCAGAGGGATTGAGTGACAACTAGAAAAGAACTCTGAAGTTGCAAGCATCTAAGTATGTTTTCATGGATGGAGATTTGTTTTGGAAAAACAGGGATGGTATACTATTGTTATGTCTGGATGAATCACAAGCCAAGCATGTCTTAATTAAAATGCATGAAGGGGTTTGTGGAGGACATTACTCAGCAAAGACAACTGTGCATAAAATTCTCAGGGCAGGCTATTACTGGCCAAAGGCTTTTAATGACTCTTTTACATATGTAAGAAAATGTGAGGCCTGCCATAAATTCTCTAGAAAACTGAAGTATCAGGGAGCTTTGCCACTTCGACCCTTGCAGGTTGATGCCCCTTTTCATCAATGCAGAATTGATTTCATTGGGGAGATACAAGAAAAATCAAGTGAAGGACATAAGTGGATATTGGTGGCCACTGATTATTTTACCAAATGGGTAGAAGCAATCCCAACTAAACAGGATACAAGTAAAGTTGTAACAATTTTCTTAATGGATAACATCATTACCAGATTTGGTACACCACTGAGGTTGATCACAGACAATGGAATGTGTTTCAGATCAGATGAATTCAAAAACTTTTGTAGCACATATGGTATTACCATTTCTTATGTAGCCCCTTACCATCCACAAGCTAATGGTCAAGCAAAGTCTAGCAATAAGAGTCTTCTGAAGATTATAAGGAGGATGTTAGGTCAGAATAAGAAAGCTTGGGATTCAAAATTAAAACTGGCTGTTTGGGCTGATAGGATTACAGTAAAAAAGGCAATTGGAAAATCTCCATTTGAATTGGTGTATGGGACACATGCCAGGATGCCTTTGCAGAATTTGTTACCAGTCTACAAGGGATTAAGGGTTGCCAGTGGACTATCCTTAACAATCCTCTTAAAATTATTTTCCATGAACAGTAGTTTAGGGTTTTGTTCATCTCTATTTTGCATTCATTTCCATTTCCATGTCCATTTCCAATTTTCTCACTGATTCATCATCCTGTGTCTGGTCTACTCACCCAAAGATCTGGATCCTTGCAATGATTTCACAACCATTCATCCCCAGACGAAGCCACTGTTGGAACTATAAAATTTTGAATAATTTCACAAGTTTTCTTACCCCTGAGTTTCCAAACTAATCATCACCATATGCACAAGGCTTCTCTTCATAACATTTTGCTCACATTTTTCACATACTTGTCCCATAAAATCCATCTAGGTTTGAGTATTTCACATTATGATCTACATCGGCATGAGATTATCAAGGTCTCCCTTATCCATATTGCATTTTTTGTTGATGTACATTTGTTGTTTCCTATCGGCAAGACCTCAGGAATGTTATATCAATCGAAATTTACCTACAGGCACCTGTCGGCAGGACATTCACATTGTTTCAGCTACAAAGGAAAATTCATATTGGCGAGAGTGATAACACCGGGGTGAGGTCTCACCAAATGGGTCATGTCTCACCGACCAATGCATGAGGAGGCTTATCGGCCAAGCTAAGCGGTATCGATGTAATATCTTAGCGAATACATCGGGTCTTGCCGACAATGTGAATGGAATTGTATTAAAAGCTTTCAGAATAAAGTTATGAAGTCTCACCGACCCTTGTGTCTCACTGATAAGGATATGCATCAGCAAGAGTCATGTTATCGAAGTGAGGTCTCACCAAGTGCATTATGTCTCACCGATTGGCACACAGAATGATGTATCGGCTAGACTAAAGGTATTCGGGGTGAGGTCTTAGCGAATTCATAAGTGTCTTACCGACCGACGAAAAAAAACATCTCGGTAAGACTAAAATGACATCGGAGTGAGGTCTTGGCACATGCATTGAGTCTCGCCGACAAAGCACAATGGGACTCTACCAAGGGTTATCGGCATAAGGTCTTGCAATATTGCCAACCCATTTTGTCACGTCGACATTTTGTTGCATCGGTGAGAGAATGATATTTTCACAGCGATCAAAAGTGAACTTAGGGAGACTTTCGGTAAGACAAAGGTATTCTATGAAACCTCCCCCCGACTATGAATTGTCTCAGCGACACACAAGATGGAGGGAAAACTTTCGGTATGACAAATATGATCTGTGGGACGTCTCCCTGACAACAGAATGTTACAGCGACACACATGAGATGAAAGAATATCTATCGGTGAGACATTGGCCTTCGGTGTGACTACGGGATGTCTCAGCGAATGTCTCAAAGATGATTAATTGAAGCTCGAATACTGTTGGCCGACATTTGGATACGCGAAGCGATGTGTTTGTTCAAATACAAATGTATAATAATCCATTTGCAATTGTAAAGTGAGAGATTAGATAAGAGATAGATCATAGAACAAAGACTATGATGTATGATTTCAAAATGGAAATATCAATGAAAATTAGTTGATGTGGCAGCTCATTTATGGTGTCAATTGTCTGTTGTGCTTATTGAAAGTATTACTAAGTTGTCTCCAAGATTGATGCTTTCTAGTTGTTTAAATTGGTATAACAAGTTTATATTCAATTTATCAGTGCACATTTGTTGTATCTATGTGGTTAATTGATTGGTTCTTTCAAGAAAAGATTAAATCCTTTTGGTTGATCACAGTAATCAGGGAAAATCATCTGGATTATTAAGAAGAGCTTAGCAATCACAGTCTTCCATGTTTATAAAAGTTATAAACAAAACATATGCCAAAAAATTTGAGTGTTCTCCAGGAAGAAGTTTCCCATTTCTATTTCATTTGACTCCACATACCCAATAAGGCACTAGTCTCTAAATTTTTTGCCATTTAGATTCACTCATATTTTTCACATCTATTAACTGAACATATTAGGATTTAGTTTTGAATATTGCTATAAAATTTATACCAAATTCGATTTCATTTGTCCACTCCCACTTGCCATTACGGAAAAAAAACATTTCAAGACAGATAAGCAAGTTAATTTTGCTCCACTCATATAGGTACACCCGCCTAGGTCTAGCAGCACCTGAAGAGTAGAAGGTTCAATTCATTTGGCCTTGTCTGTTACCCTAAAACATTGTGAAAGCTTGGAAACCTTTCGTGGTTCAAACCTGTGTTTTTGAGAGCTAACAGGTCGAGCCCAGTTTTCTCAAAACAATCAAATATACAATTCCTTGTTTTTTTGAAACACCCACATTGGGGTTTTGATTTAAAAGACAAGACCTTCCAATTCTTGAATTACCCATATCAGGGTTTCATGAGAAAATGTAAAAGAAGGGAGAGAATCGACATGGGTCAAGCTCCATGGACATTAAAATACAGATTTATTCAAAGTATCAATTATCACATGAGGGTTTTAAGGAAAATGTAGATTTTTGGTTATTTCTAGCTTATCCATGATTGGGTTTTTCAACAGAGATATAGAAATGGATGAATTCTTCTAGAACATCATTTTACCATGTGGGTTTCTTGTCAAAACACAAAAAAATTGCATATGCTCTAATGGCTCGAGCTCTAGTTCTAGAGAATGTCGAATGAACATTTATCTTCTTCATATCACAAGTGAAAACATATGAGGGTGGTTTCAGAGATATCAGAAATTGTGAGGTGATCATTGGTCGACACTCCATAAAATAACAAGAAAACCCATTAGATGCATGAACATGGCGCGGCCTATGTAATGGCCAAGAAATTCATCAAAAGAAAGTTGATCTTTTACAAAGTATGGAGCTTTTATAAGATTTTGGGAATGTCTTCAGAAGTTCAGAAGAATACAAAGGAATAGTGAGCTTACCATGCACGCAAGAAGAAGACCAAGAGATCACGGCCAGAGTTGGTGGAGTTCTCAAAGTCTAAACAAAAGACCCAGGTCAAATTCAAATATGGCAGCCCAGAATAATAGGAACATAGAGATATCAAAACCCATCACAGAAATTAAGTTATGGCCACGGCCACAAGCCAAAAATATGACTCAAAAGAAACCAAAACACAACAGGGAAGCTCGAAACAACTTGAGAGTCAGCTTACCATTAGAGGCCATGAAGATTCAATGAAAACAATGATAATGGAGCTCGAATATTCTTCAAAAAATGAAAACCCTAAACATGTTGGTGGTGGTGAGTTTTCTCAAGCAGAGCAATTTCTTCAAAATGATGATTGTAAAAATGAAATTATTTTTAATGCTTGACTTGTTTTGTTCCTTGCCTAAATTCGAATTAGGTCAACATTATGATTACCTTGAATATTCATATTTGACAATAGCATGTGGAGAAATTCAAATTTTGGGTTGTTTTTCATTATGAATTTAGAATCTGAAGCTTAATACTTTTGGTGGTCGAAGTCTCATATGCTTAGGTCAAGCCTTGTGGAAGGTTCTTAAGACTTTGTAAATCTTGGTTTAATATTTTAGGGTCTTATTAATAAGGCATTTGGTTTTAAAATTAAACACTTGTCTATGCCTTAGATTAAAATTCAGATCACTTAGGCATTTTATATTTTCAGTTGATTTTAAAAGAAATCAATCATCTATCTATTTTTTTAAAATTATTTTTTGAAGAAAATCAATTAAATATGTAATAGACAGGGTTATTATTTTTATGATTTTTTCTAAGAAAAATAAAATTTGTAATGGAGATATAAGGATGTATTTTGTTTTTTGCAAAATATTTAGCAATCTTTAATTGCAAAATCAAAGAAAATTGTAAAATCTACAATCATGTAAAGCCGAATCATAAAGCAATTCTTTATAAATTGTTTTATGATTTCTTGCTATTTTTAGTAGATTGGTATTGACTCTTTCTCTTGGTCAAATTTGTGTTTCATCTTGGAGAGATAGGGTGCTTTATTTGCTTTTAAACCAAATTTAGCCTATTTTTAGAGGCTTTTTAGTATGATCATGGAAGGAGAGATGTTTTTTCTGCTTTTATGCAGTCTTTTGGGACAGTTTTGAGGATTTTTTCCTTGACCTTATTTGTGAGCTCGGATTAGGGTTTATAGGAGATATATTTTGAAGAGACCTAGTCTTCTTTTTTACTACTCAGTTCAAAATACAGTTTCTTGTTCTTAGCATTTTGAGCTTGTAAACTCAATTGTACTCAGTTCAGACAAGCACTCTTTCAGTTTCAATAAAGTGGCAGAGTTCTTCTTTTCATTTTCTTGTCCCAATCTAGTAACAACAGTTTGATGTCTTTGTGTTTTCAAGTTTGAAGCCTTAAATGTCCTACTTTTATGAGTTTCTACACAGAATTTCATGTTTTCAAGTTTTGTGATGTATTCAATGCCTTTGAATCTTCATACAAATTACTGATGAAATCATGTATCAATGAGATTGTGAGAACTATTGTAATAGAGAAATTGTTGTGAGTGGCAAAATCTAAATTTTTCAGAAATAACAAGTTAATCACCATTTAGTTTTAAGTTTTGATTTAAGTTCATCCTTCTAACTCTTTCCTTCAAAAAAAATTTAGAATAGGATCAATCATTCGGAGAACCGGCTCACTCTGGAGATTCCTTCTTCATTCGGATCACCCACATCTAAAGAAGATTTCCATGTTTTAGTAGATTGTTGAATCTTGTATTTAGCAGGGTGCAAATCTAATTGACAATAGGATTAAAAAAGGGACCAATGGCATTGTGCCACTTGTCAACATCCTAATGAAGGAGAGTGGAGCACATTTTGAACAATGTGCATGTTTAATGCATGTAGGTGAAATTTTAATTCAAGAGGTGGCTTGTGTAAGAGGGGATGTAAGAGGAATTAATGCCAAGTTGGCTCAAGAAGAGGACATGTAAGAGCCTTCAATGCAAAGGTGGAAGACAAAAGTCAAGTGGGTGGAATATTCAAAAGAATATGTCATATTTGAATGAAAATAGGGTAATTTCAATCAAATAAATTGATTTACATGTGCAACTCTGCCAAGGTTGACTTACCCAAGGGTGCAGTCAAAAGCTAGAGGAATGGGGGATTAGTGTTAGGAGTTAATTAATTTAGGATTAACTAACTTAGGTGGAATTAGTTTATTGTGACATTTAATTTAAATATTTTGAGTTTATTTAAATCATATGAGAGGATATTGGAAAATTAGTAATTTAATTAAATAAAATGATTTATTCAATTAAATGAAGAAAATTAGGATTTAATTAAATAAAGTTGATTTATTTAATTAAATGAAGAACATTTGGATTTAATTAAATAAAGTTGATTTATTTAATCAAAGAAAGAATATTAGGATTTAATTAAATAAAGTTGATTCAGTTAATTAAAGGAAGAATATGATGAAATAATCTGATAAAGTTCATTATCTAATTTTAGGAGGAATTAATTAAATAAAAATTATTCAATCAATTGGTTAGTGTAGAAATGATTGAGGAAGAATCATTATTAGTTATTCAAGATCGAGAGCATGATATCAATCAAGATATTTTGAGTGTCTACTTTAGTGCCCCTCTAGTTGCTACTATGTGTTCTGATTTGTTTATGCTGTTAGAGAGTACCTTTACTATGATAGACCTTGATACCTTTTTACTGTTTTATGATCGCTGGCATTGGAGCGATAATGGTGTTATATTTTGATGTGATGATGCACTATACGGATGGTTATGTTTTATGTTATGCTTTTGATTAGCATAGTTTTTGATATTGATATATGCTCATCTGTTGATTAATGATGCTTTAATTTAATCAGTCTTGATGTGACTGTATTGGTGAAGGGAATGGGATTACATCACTTGCATGCGAGCACCATGTGATTCCATGATTTCTCTTCACGGTGTGTCTACTATATTATATGCATGTTTGACACTCATCTTGTTTGCAGGATTGTAGGTACAGGACATCATCTCCACCTGGCTTCATAGGTCTGAGCGTGTCCACTTTCCCAACGGTTATGTTGATAGGGAGATAGTAACAGGGTGGCCTTGTCAAACTACAAACCATGTCATAGTGTGTCGTCAGTTTGTGTCTTGTTGTTGTTGATTCATGTCATCTCTGTTGTTTTGATAATTTATTATCGATGGAAATTATATGTGAAAATTAATGTTAAGTGGTTGTAAATATTAATTTATGTATTTTAGATTAAAATTGTTATTTAATTTAATTAATTTTATTTTATTCAATTGGTAAGGTAATTAAATTTTATCTTATTAAATGGATAAATTAATTAATTAAATTAAAGTTGTTAAATAAATTAATTAAATAATTAAAGTTGTTTTGTAAAGTGCATAGATTAAGTGATTTAAATTTATTTGAAAATTAAATTGTGTTTTAAATTATTTAAAAGCAAAAATAAATTTTGAATGCATAAGAGGAAATAACTATGGTGGTTGAAAGAGATATTTTGGAATTTTGACTAAGTGTTGAAAAATTAATGGGAGGATATTTTATTTTTGGAAAAATTTGGGTTGTTAAAATGGAGAAAGATTTGGCTCTGTAATTTCACATTCTAGTTTGGAAGTGGAGATTTTGGAAGAGGTTCTGGAAGATTGGATTTTGTAGGGAAGCTCAACTTCAAATTTTATTTCTTCAAACTTCAAAAAATAGGTTCTTTATTGCTTTATTGTTTAGAAATTTTGATTTTAAATTTTGAAAGGATGGTTGTGAAGTTTTGAAAACCTCTGTAGAAAAATCAAGAAAAACCTTAGATCCTTATTAGGGAAACAAATTTTAACAGTAGAAAATTGAAAGAGAAAACAACATAAAATTTTGTGAATCTTTGTAATTAGATTTGAGATCTTCCATTGTGCTTTGAAATTTTCCTTTCTCTGTAAATTACTCTATTAAAAAAATTAAAAATTAAAAATTTGTCCAATTGGACTATTGGTTGGAAGTATATATATATATATATATATATATATATATATATATATATATATATATATACATACAGATATATAAATTATTGTATGCTTTATATTCTGGGTTTTGATTTGAATTTTTTGTGGAAATTTGTTGGGCGAAATTGTTGAAACTGGAGAATTTTTTAAAAAAAATTAATGTTAAATTTATTTTTACGGGGCTGGGGAGCTACCCCATAGCCGCCCCCATGGGGAGGCCATTGTGGAGGCAACACCTCTTCCTTCACAGGAAGTTGTGTTGCCCACCACACGCACCCCACCAAAGGGGAGGTTGTGTAGCAGCTTCCAACATCGGTTTGACCCACGCCCCTCAAGGTTGTGATGGTTTATTTATTTATTTTTAAAAAAATTATATAATATAAATTTTATATATATATATATATATATATATATATATATATATATATATATATATATATATATATATATATATATATATATATATATATATATATATATATATATTATATAATATATATATTATTAATAATATATATAATATATATTATATAAATATATATATATATATTTATATTTATATGTTTTATAAAGAAATTTAAATATATAATTTTATTTTTTTTATTTGCATACTTAATTAGCAAATTATAGATTATGTTAAATGATTAGATAAATATAAATTTAAACATATGAAATGAGAATTAATTTATGATTAAATTTATTTTTATTTAAAAGATTAATATGTTGTTGTTTTTTAATTAATGCACGCAAGTTATGATAAAAGATTTTATTTGAAAAAAAATGATTTTTATCATTATGTGTAATTGAGGAAAATGGAATTAAACAATTAGTTTTGAATTCCTTAATGTTGCAAATGTAATTGTATTTACTTTGGGTATTTGCAAATGATGTGTTATTGAATTATTTGGATTTAAGAAATCCTAAAGTTAGGTTATTAATTTGCCTAAATTGCTTTTTAGTTGTGTTTTCTCTCATTCTCGTTGTTGGGAAAATTGAGTTATTTGTTTATGTAAGACTTCTAGATGTGTTTCTTTTGTAATGGAGTTGTAACTCGTGATGGTTTAGCTTTTGTAATAACTTGGGTAGTGCACGTGGTATTTCATTAAGTATGGATACCTGGTTCTATGAACATGTTGTGTTGTATATTATTATTGAGTTGGTATTCGTAATTGATTTATGTGCACCTTGTCAACCCAATGTTAGTGGAATTGATTTCTTAGGTTGTTAATAGGGGAGTGGCTCTTCATAGGGGCCGACACACAAAGTGGTGTCAGGGTAACTCATGTAGAGTTAGTTTAATCAATGAAAACTAAATAAATATGTTAAGGGAAAAGGGTAGTTTAAACACTTAACTTATTGTAAGTGTCTCACTCGTGGACTCAAGGGATAGTATAGACTTGGGATGAGACAAGAAGGCCTGGAATGGCAAGATTTTTATCTTGTCTCTATGAAAAATAATCGATTCCGCATTGGATTGCATGTGGGGCCGAGTTTCATAAGAGCTCACTAGGGTAACCCAAGATGGGGGCCAGAGCCTAGGAAGATTCGCCAGGGTAACCCATGCAACTTTGTGATGACACTCCTATGACAACCGTCAATCAGTTTTTTGTATTGTGTAGTTGATCATTGTAATCTGGAAGCATTGTAACCATCATGTTAGTATTGTACTTGTGTATTTAGTATTGTTTTTTCCTATGTCTAGAGGTTGTAGGTTTTGCCTAGGAAGCTCTTTTACTATCTCCTAGCATGGGGGTGGTCCTTCAGGTACCACTTGGTTGGGTAGAACATGCACCTTACACCGTTGGGTCCCCAGTTCTTGTTCGTGATGGCGGGTACTTCCTGATTGGAGAGCTCGTGTGTACCAGTGGATTTGTAACTCTTTCATGTTCTTTTTGTATCAGTTGGATACCTTGAAATTGTATCACTCCTCAATTGTATTCAAGGAGAACCTTTGTAATTTGTAATTGTAACACTTTTATATAAACTATCTCATTTGGAAATGAGAATTGTAATGTAATATTAAATAAATGCAATGTGTGAATGAATCATTATTGTAATTTATAGCTTAAGTGATGTATTTTAATTTTATTGGATGTATGATCTTTAATTCATGAGTAGTAAATATAATTTGTATTTAGTAACTTTTGTTAATAATGGGTATTGTAAGTAAGTGTCGCCACGTACCTTAGAGAATGTATGTGTTAGTGTAGTTTACTTTTTGTTTAATTACACTTTTAAGAAGAAAAAAATTGTCCGCTTTCGTTATGTGTGTGACATTCTCTAAGGTTTCATGGTGGGCGTTACATCTACATTAATATAATATATGATATATGATATATATATATAATATATTATATTATATCATTATATATCATTAATATATAATATAATATAATATAACATATTATAACCCCCGGGATGTAAATTGGTTGGTTGAGACATTGAAATACAAGGAAGATCGACGCAGATTCAAACCTCGACTCACCCAGTCGCGCATGTTGTGGAGTCAATACTGGTATTTTTCATAGCCCAGAGAGGATTAGTCTCGTTGGCAACAAAAACTTAAGAGAAGTTCGACTGGTCGTGAGGATACCCCTCCAAGATATCAAAAATATTTATTATATTATAATATAATACATATATTATAAATGTATATTGTAATTTATATATATAGTTAGCAGGTCTTTGTCGCCCCTTAGTTATAAAGGTTAGGCCAGACCCGACCATTTTCTCAAAAATCATGTAAAACGAAACGAATATCCGTTTTGAATGGATATCCATTTCAAAATGGATATTTATTTTCTATGTTTTAAGCATAGTGTCGAAAGTCATTCACTTTGTATAAAAGCAATTATTAATATATATTATATTATTATAATATATTATATTATTATAATATATTATAATAATATATAATATATATTGTAATATTAATATATTAATATTATATTATATATAATATATGATATGCATATTATATTATATTATATTATATCACTATATTATTTAATTAATATATAATATATTATATTATTATATTATATCATTATATTATATCATTATATTATATAATTAATTTATGATAATAATAATACAATTATATATTATATTATTGTTAATATATAATATATAATATTAGAATGGGGCGGAGGGCTTAGCTCTATTGGCTAAAGCATCATGTTTTGTCCCTTAGTTATAAGGGACAAGCTCAACCCGACAATTTTTAAAAAAATATTTAAAAAGAAATGGATATTTGTTTCATATGTTCTAAACATAGCGCCAAAAGTCATTTTCATTTTATATAAAAACAATTATTAATATATATTATATTATTATATATTAATATATAATATAATATAATATATATACAACATATATTATATTATATATTAATATATTAATATTGTATTAATTTTATATTATATATATAATATATGATTTATATATATATATATATGATAAAAGTGGAGGACCACTATAATATATTAATATAGATATAAATATAATTTACAAATCTTGGTTTAGGCGAGCATACTAGTAGGAAAGAACCAAGAAGAAAACCTTCGGTTATAGCTAATGAATTACAAAATTGTTACAAAATCGTCTGATTAATGGGATTCATGTAATACCCCTTTGTTTTGCTTTCCGGCTAGACAGTGTGTCCTTGTTTGATTTGATGTGCCTTTTGGTTATTGAGATACTTTATCATGTGTGTGCGACTTGATCGCTATTTATAGAGTGATAGTCTATTTGTGTGATGTGATGTATCTTATTTGATGCTTTATTTGACATGTTTTAATTGGTGTAATGATGATTAGTTATTGTAACATGTTATTACATGAGATATTTTTTTATGATGGAATTTTCGGTCTATGATGAGTGTATTGGTGAAGGGGACGAGATTGCATCACTCTCTTGCAAGTGCCCTACGATTCTATGATTTCCTCTTCACGGTGTGTTTATTATGTTATATATATGCATGTTCGATATACTCTTTGTTCGCAGTTTGATAGGTACAGGACATCGACTCCACCTGGTTTCACAGGTTTGAGCGTGTCCATTGGCCAACGATATTCAATTGGAAGATAGTAGCTAGGTTTTTTGTGTCAAGTCATCACCCTAGTCATAGCGTGTCGTCAAGTTTTAGTCGGGTTAAGTTGCTTCTATGTTGTTCATCTCCCCTTGAATTTATTTAATTGCAAGTTGAAAAAGGTAAATAAATGGCTTTATGTATTTAAGTTGTTTATTAAATAAATCTAGTTATAATGTTAGAAATGTTATTTAATTTATTAATTAATTTAATTGAATTAATAAAATAATCTAATCTTGGATTAGATTTATTTTATTGATTAATTAAATTAATTGTGTTGAATTGATTAATTAAATTTAGTTGTGGAGTAAATAAATTAATCTATTAAATCTATTAAGTGAATAGTTTAATTCTATTTGAAAAGTGCATAAAGTGAATGATTTAAATCTATTTTGAAAATTAAATGGTGTTTTAAATTATAGATATGGATTAAATAAATTAAATAGTTAAAGTTTTTTTGAAAATGCATAAATTAAAAGAATTAAATTTATTGGAAATGGAATTTTGTTTTAAATCGTTTAAAAAGAAAATGTCTTGTGAATGCATAAAAGAAATATCCATGGTGGAGAAAAAGAAGATATTTGTAAAATGTTGACTAAGTGTGGAGAATAGGAATGAAGATATTATTTTATTTTGGAAAAAAGAAAATATCTAGGATATTTTAGAGGGCATTGACTAAATTTGGGGAAGATATTTCATTTTGGAAAAGAATATATGGCTGCAAAAAGAATGGAGGTTCTCTGGTTTTTTTTTTATGCATTATTGAATTTGGGTGAAGACTTTGGAAGAGCTTTGGAAAAACTATCTTGCAGGGAAGCTCAACCTTTCTTCTTCAAGCTTCAAATCACAGGTTCTTTCTTGTTTATTGGTTTTGAAAATTTGTATTTTCAATTTTGAAAACTTGTTGCAAACATATTTGAAAACCTTGTTGAATCATGGAAGAAATTTAGATGTTTGTAGAAAAACAAAAACTTTCAACAGAAACTTTCAAGTTTAACAATAGAAAATTTGAAAGGGAGCAAAATGGATTTAGAAAACTTTTGTTTGGGAGTTGAAATGTTTGATATCAAATTTGAAATTGAAATCAGGAAACTATGTTTGAAAAATTAGTTTATTGTAAATTTTTTGTAGAAAATTGGTTCAATTTGACTGAAAGAATGGAGTTTTTGTGTTTATATATGTATATATATTCTATATACATATATTTTTTCATATTGGGTCTATTTTATTTTTGGAAAACTTTGTTCCTGTTAAAATTTGGCACAAAAATCATGTTTTGGAAATTACCAAAACAGAGGATTTTTTTGTGCTATGTCTTTATTTATTTTTTAAAAAGAGTATTTGGAAAGAGATTATATATATATATATATATATTTTAATGGTTTGTTTGGGGGAGGTAGGGGAAGCTATCCCCATAGCCGCCCAACCACAAAGGAGGCAGACTATGTGTGAAACACAAGCCGTCGCCCCTATGGGAGGTGGCTTGTGCGTCACACACAGGCCGCCTAACACACCGGTCGCCGCCCCTGTGGGAGGCGGACTGTGTGTGACACACAGGTCGTCGCCCCTATGGGAGGCAAACTATGTGCAACACACAGGCTGCCACCCCTGTGGGAGGCGGGTTGTGTGTAGCACACAGGCTACCACCCCTGTGGGAGGCGGGTTGTGTGTAGCACACAGGCTACCACCCTATGGAGAGGGTTGCGTAGTAGCCCCACCCACAACAGGGTTGGCCTATGTGCCCTAAGAGGGGGCTTTCTTTTTATTAATTTTCTTTTTGTTTTTTTTGTATGTATATAATATAATATTTATTTATATATTATATATATAATATAATTATTATTTATTTTATATATAATATATTATATATTATATTTTATTTATTTTATATGTTAAATAATTGGTTATTATTTAAATGGTTTGGATTTTAAATGGATTTTATAAATATATATATAAATGTATATACATTAAGTATATAATTATATATATATATATGTTTAATATATATTTATATTTAAATATAACGATCTTAAGATTATTTAATTGTAATGGATGAAAACATTTATTTTATAATGAAATGATTTCAATGGGGAAATGAGATTTTTATATCTAAATATTATTAGGAAGCTAAAGTAAACCTGTTGATTTAAATTTATTATTGCTTGTCAAATGTACGAGTAGTTATTTAATAAGGGAATGTTTTTTAAAAGGAAATAGTTATTCGTTTTAGATGAAATGAAATTTTTAAGAAAGCAATTATTAATTATTTATAGTTATTATTGGTTACAGCGAATGTACGATAAGATTGGTTATTTTTCATGAAATGTGTAATCGAGGAATTTAAAATATTGTGTTCATAGTCAAGTTATTGATTTTATTTTAAAATAATATATTTGAAAGGAAAAATATTGGATTTAAATGTAATGTATTTAATAGTGAGATTAATTGATTTTAAAATGATTTCTTTTGCAAAGGACCAATAGTTATTTTTAAATGATAGGTTCTAGATCATAGAAGTAAATGTTATTATCATTTAAGAGCAATTAGGGAATTAAATATCTGGTTATAGTTTATCTTTTGTCTGTAAGAGATGTTATTAAATTAGTTTTATTAAGGAAATAAATTAATGAATGTTAATGAAGGAAGTGGATTTAGGAAATCCAAATATAGATCTAATTCTTGTTTGAATGTACTCTTCTTTTGTTTTCGCTTTGGGGAATTTTATTAGAAGGGTCGTTAAGTCTTCCAGATGGGGTTTTTAATTATTTGGGGTTGATGTATTATGTTAGTCAACCTTTGTATTTCCTTGGGTAGTGCGTATTGTTGTAGCCTGTGGTGTTACCCAGTTTTCACGAACAGGGATGTTTTGTGCCTCCTTTGGATTAGGAGTGGATTATGGGTTTTGTGCCTCCTTTGATTTAGGAGTGGATTATGTGTTTTGATGCCTCTAGTGTTTGGAAAGGGGTTTGACTTTTGTTTCCTCCAGTGTTTGGAGTGATTTTTCAATTTATGTTCCTCCTATAGTTGGAGTGATTGTTTATCTAGTTTGTATGCACTTTGTCACCCTTGGTGATTGGTTTTGTGTTGGTTTGTTGTCAAGTAGAAGAGTGGATTTTGTTAGATTCCAGAGCCCAAAGAGGTAAATTGGATAACCTTCAGAGGTGGTTTAATCAAGTGATAACTAAAAAAATGTACTTAGAAGTTTGGGTAGTATTTCACATTAATCAAGATAATTT